>JACYXH010000363.1:6536014-6638514 GCA_026745465.1 Lota lota
ATTCAGTGGTGGCTACATAGATATTTAAAAGATCAGTATTAAAGGAGATATTTTATATTATACAAAATACCAATATGGGGAACAAAAACATGCTGTGTATATTAAAGCTTGAATCTGTGGCTTGTGACTCATTCGTTGAGAAGGACAGAGAAGTATCTGTCCTCATCACCCTCCTTGATTTGACCTTAACGACACCGTATACCCTATTCTCCTACACCTACTGTGCCCTCAAATATATATGAACCCCAACACCAACAACTACAACAACAAAAACCCATTCCTGTTCTCATTGCCTCTATCCAGCCAAGCATAGCTTCACCTCCATTTCTCTCCTTTTTTTTCAGAACCTCTTTTTACAGAAACCAGCCGAACAGACATCCAAGCACAGCAACAAGCAGTGGATAGCTTTCCCCTGGCGGTAATGGGAAAATGTGTGCCGTCAGGATAGGTTATGGGATTGGGATGGACGGGAGCACCTGTCGGGAATGCCGAACGCTGCAGGATTCCATTACAGGACTTGGCACCGTGCCACCACAGCCTATTTCCTAGGAATCACAGCACTTTTTTGTCAATCTTAACCAGTTAGCACTAGGCCATCAATGCCAGACTAAACAGAAAATAGCACACACACACACACACATATACAGTACTGATGCACAAGCATATCTCCTCCAAACAGACGTGTACAATATGAAATTCTCATTTCCATCTCGATGAAGAGTGTCTTTGTATTGATTTTTCCATTACACAGGAGTGTCAAAATACATTATATATATATATATATACACACACCTTTGCAAGGTAGCACATATCAACAACATATTTCCCACACTGGAAAGGCATAATCCCTGAGATGATGGAGACATTTGTTTAACAGTGTGCAAAGCATCAGGTTCGAGAGGATGAAGGTATTTGTACATGGTGTACATTTATTAAGTGCTTTGGTATAGGTATGAGAAAGAGAAAGAGAAAGAGGGAGGGAGGGAGGGAGGGAGGGAGGGAGGGAGGGAGGGAGGGAGGGAGGTAGAGAGAGAGCACGAGGGAGGGAGGGAGGAGAGAGAGAGATATAGAGAGAGCACGAGGGAGGGAGGGAGGGAGAGAGTGTGAGTGGCTGCACAGCAGGGAACTAAGAAAAAGATTGAACTCTTGCTCCACTGTCAGAGAAGACATTTATCTCCATGAAGTGGTTGGAATGCCACATGGCACAGCAATCTGAGCCAAGTAAACATATTTACATTCCTTAGCTGCATCCAAAGTACTGTGTGAAAATATACACGTAGATGTAAAAAATTGCACTTATAGTAATAATTATTGTACATTTGTTATTATTTTTGTAAAATATATTTATCAATATTAAACTAAACTAGTTATAAATATCTATATGTTTTAATATGTAAGCGAGTAAAACAATACAATTTACATAATTATTATATACAAAAAAACGACATAGGCCTATGCCTCGTGCCCATGCACTTAAAGCGTTCAAATCCGTACTACAAAAAGTGTTTATTTGTCCTCTGGACACATGCTTGACATCCTACCTTGGGGAGGCAGAGCAGGCAGTAAGGATGAATAGAATTAAGGATATCCATTAATAATAATAATGATCATAATAATAATAGAAAAGAGTGCATGTTCCTGGTGTGTGTTTCCTTGCAGGTTAGCAGTGAGAGCATTAGCGGCTAAAGCCCCTGCACCACCAATAACAATCAAACACGCTGTGAGACTCCATGTTATCCTCCACAGCTTCAGCGGGAGAGGAAATCTCTTTTATGTCACAAAATCCTTAATTCTTTCTTCTCTGAAGAATGAGGGTAATACCAAGAATGTTTTCAATCTGCTTTGAGAAATATTTGAAGGAACTGGGAGGGGGTGAGAAAACCCTCCCAATATAACACGTGTGAACGAGGGGGTAATTGTGGACAAATGCGGCATTGAAATTCATTTTCAACTCTTTACACACCATTTCAATCTTATTTTCTGCCTGTTAACCACATGATGTTGGTGAGGCTGGGCAAGACTGGCCAGTATTGATGGGTAATTGTGTATAATTCACACCGCACATACGATTTGCATCAACACAAATCATTTTGCTTTCTGTGCTACTTAAGACTCAACCCTTACCATAGAGTCACATTTTAAACGCTCATTAATGGCGGTTCCCAAAGAGGATAACGCGGAACCCACCAGATTTTTCGCAAAAAGAGAGACCACGCACACAAACCAGCACAGGCAGCTAACGCTGCACTGAGAATGTCGAAGAAATTACATTTTCTGTGACAGGAGGAGACACGGCTGGAGTTAAGGGGCGGCGCTATTTTCTAAACTGCAATTAGCAGAAAAACATGGAATCTAATTATGGGGAGAGTAATGCTGCTACTGCTGTGCAATCCCTATAGGTCACAGAGGAAGAGGAAGCGGAGCAGGTAACATACATGACCCCACAGGGGGAACCGAGGACAGAACAGATGTTTAGCATGGCTGTACATACACTAAACCCAAGCACCGGGCCTAGCTTCCTGCTGCTAGCAGGGTATTACAGCCATAGCCCTCAAAGAGGAGAGAGAGAGAGAGTGAGTGAGAGAGAGAACAAACGAGAGAGAGAGAGAGAGAGAGAGAGAGAGAGAGAGAGAGAGAGAGAGAGAGAGAGAGAGAGAGAGAGAGAGAGAGAGAGAGAGAGAGAGAGAGAGAGAGAGAGAGATGAAGGAAAATCACACATAGTAATGAAATCTTCCAGCTGCAGACAATTACTTCAAGGAGATTAAGGGGCTACATCTATAAGCTTGAGCTAATTATTTCATGTGCATGTGTTGCTACTGTGATGTGCGAGGATTTCAATGTCCCAGGAAAGTCAAGTCAGCCCGGCTGTTTAGAGCGGCGCGAGCAGTTGCCGTGGTATCAAGATGAATTTTAATTTGTTGATGTTAATCCAATTGTTTCATGAATGTATCAAATTAGAGTTGCCAGATTATATCCAGGGGTTTAAAGGCAAGACTGAAAGCCCACACTGGCAGTTTTTTCCCCCGCCTTTTCCTGACATACGTTTGGATGAATTTTAATTGCAGTTGAAGATGATTTACTCGGGATGAGGAAGAAGATTGGAGGAGGAAGAAGAGAGCAGGAAGTAGAACAGGAGAACGGACTCGTGTGTTAAACACACTACCGCAAACACACGGTGAACTGCCGTGTGCCACCACTACACACGGACTTGGGACTCACCTGCGGGGAGAGCCCGTTGCCCACGGCGTTCATGTGGTTCCCGGACCCGGCGGGGCTCATGAACGTGTCGGAGTAGCTGGAGAAGCCGTGGCGGTTGGACGAGAGGCCGTAGGCGGAACTGCTGTCTGCGGACAGACCGCCCTGGTGCATTGAGGACGGGGGCAGGGGCTGGGGTCTGTGCAACGTACTGCTGCCGTCTGACACGCACACAACACACACACACACACACACACACACAACCAAGGAATAAACAGGGGAATCACAGACTTGGTATCTATATTAAAAATATTTGTAAAAAAAAATTTAAGTTATCTTATTATTTTTCAATTCCATGCAATTCTCAGGCACACAATAAAATACTATCACACACGCACACACACACACACACACACACACACACAGTCTTGTCAGGAAATACAAATGCCCCCTCTGTTGTTAAAATAAATTAATTGAGAATGTATGTCTTGGTGCTTGGCAACAAAGAACCTGTTACATATAACGACTAGCTGTATGCAACCTTTATGTAGCACATGGTCCATATATGATGCTTCAATTGAATTAACATCCGCAACAAATATAGAAGACATAGTGCCCATAGGAAATGATAGATTCAAAGACCCCACCCCATTCATTTCTTCTGTATGCTACCCATTCTATATTCACCCTGGAAGTCATAAAGGATGGAAATAGCTGGAGTGGTGGTCTGGGCCTGTACTGTGGTGCTCTCTCTTACCCTGGGCCAGTGTGCTACCGGGGTAGCTGGACTCTGGGAGCTGGTAGGTGGGTAAGGATGGCATGCCGGTGGGTGGGAAGCCTCCAGGGAGCAGGTGGTTGAATGCTGCAAGCTGATTGGCTCCCGCCTGCTTGCGCCACCTGGCACGCCTGTTGCTGAACCACACCTAGGGCAGAAAGAGGAGTGTCAGTTCAAATGGAACTTTGGGGTTTAAAGTAAACACACACACACACACACATGCTGCACAAGACACAATGTACAGTCTGTGGTGATGAAACATCTCTACTTTAATAGGGCCTCGGAGATAGCCAATAAATCCTCCTTCGCACGTCGCAGAGGAAATCCCCTCTTTGTCTTTTTTATTCTTTCCCATTCATTTATCAGAGCGATGCCATCTTTGCTTCATTTCACAATGCACCACCACATGCAAGACTAAGCCCCTCCTCACCCCATCCTCTCTCAAAGTCAGTGGGTGTCTTAAGACGTCTCCCTGCCACCTGTGATTAATCTCAAGGTGGGTGAGGTTGGCTGGCCATGGAGTGGGTGGAGAGGCTAGTCACTATGGGAGAGGCCCCAGAGGCTCAGCGGTGCAGCCCTGTTGTTCTTCCTAAGTGGCCGGGGCTGTGATCTGTGTAAACAGGCCGCCCTAAGCCCCCTTCAGAAGGGATAAGTCATTAAGGGGTCAAAGGTAGTCCGCCAGCCTTTTGGCAACCAGACATCTCAAGTATGTTTGTGAAACCTGTGGGACGCTTCTGAGCATTGAGGCAAAGAGGAGGACTAGGAGTGTAGCCTACTCCTCTTTCAATATACATATACACGCTGGGACACTGGCTTTGTACTGAATTTTGCAGCTACGGCTATTGGTTGTTTAAAAAACAGATTTTTACCGAGAATGACGAGGAAGGGTTTTCCAAAAAATACGTTGGGATAAACATTCTAGTAGCGTGTTTTCAAAAATGCTCATGCAGAAACCTCCATACATAGCTGCTTACTTGGATCCGCATGAAAAGTATCGCATATCTACATCAAACTGCAGACAGACGCACAATGTCAACCCCCTGAATGGAAGAGACAAAATAGGCCCCCCATTTCAGCCCCAACGTGATTTACACATTTTAAAAAGGCTTCTGCCTCAACAAAACATGAATATAATCAGGCCTTTTTCAAAAGGCTGGCCATCCAGCCAGCAACCTGTTCCATTTAACCAAGACAAGGCCCGGGCCCACTGTGTGCTAAGGGGTTGAAGGACATTGATCTATGCCTCGCACAGGCAATTCATCAGAGTTTAATACACTGTCAGTGCAGTTCATCTACTGTTGTGTTTCAAACGGCCCCAGCCATTGTGTGGGCACATGAAAGCAGAGGGACAAAGACCCTTCCATACGCCACAGAGAACACTGGACACAAAGAGGGGGCGTCCCTTTTTAAACAGCTCTTAAAAAAGGGGGACATTTTCAAGGGGACTTAGACTGAGACACGCTCGCTGCTATTGGGGCTGGCTTCTCTCTCTGCACACAAACATACACATAAAATCCTATGGGCCTACAAGGGGATCCAAACTAAATGGAGATCTCTATTTCAACGTGTTTTCTTTCTATGCGCACCTCTATGCAACTAAAATACAGAGTGAATTTTGTCCACAGACAAAAAACGGTGGTCCACAGTGAAGAAAAAGCTTTACAATAGTCTTTAACTGAGAAATGCTGAAAAGTTTTGTTGTTCGCCTTGAAAACCAATGGGCGGGGGGGGGGGGGGGGGGGGGGGGGGGGGAGTCATTATCTCCATAGCCTCCAATCGATTCAAAACAATTCCCTGTTGGAATCGTACGGCTGAGTATTTCCAAGACAAAGTAGTTGCGGGTGTCTCCTGTTGAAAGTGGTGCCATTGGGATGCAGTGAAGCGTGGTGCTTGGGTCTGATCTAAGCTCCAACCGGGCCAGACAAACAGCTGCCCAGACCTCAGGAGGGAGTGGGGGTTGTGGGCGTACACTCCTTCCTTCCACACACTCTTCCCCCGCAACCAGCGGTGCCACTTCACCTCCAACCTCTGAACCTCTTCCACTCGCTTCACCCCACTTTTATGTTCACTTCAACTTCCTTTCCCTCTTTTGTCATCCAGGCTTAGCTAGGAGGTGTTCCATCAGGGCCCAACACAAAACCGCTTAGACGCTGGTCTGACTTCTCCGTCTTTCCATTCCACCATTTTGCCCTTTTTGTGGTTTCTTTCAATTGAGTCTCGGGAAAGTCTCGCCGGTTGTTTGCATACATGGGAATTATCTGTGCCTGTCCCACCTCAGTTTTGAACAGGCACATAGCAAATGTATAGGAACAGAACTCAACAATGTCTCCACCATTGCAAATGAAAAGGTGCTATCAGCCTGAACATTTATGTGATGATGTGATCCATTAGTGTAATGTAAAGTATAGTTTGTTCTTAATGATTAGGAAGGACTGGTTGTTCTTGGAGGGTTACTGTGCTTCCTTAATAATCACTTCCATCTAAACAGCCGTGTGGTTGCCCATCCATCCTCCTTAAAGTGGGGAGTCTGCAGAGACTATCTGCCTAAATTAACTTACTCTCAGACTATGTGTACACTGAACCAAGATACTGAAGGCTGTGGCCCGATTGAACTCAAACGGCCGACGGGTCAATTCAACAGTACTGGGTCAGAGGAGGCAATGTGTCACTGACTCACAGGGAATGACTCGGTTACTTCAAAAACATCACAGGCTTTCGCCATATACAGGGATACTCACCACACATGCACACACACCCACACACACCCACACACACACACCCACAACATTTTTTGTATCACACAAAGAGAGACAGCCTGAAGCTGGGGATTTGAAGCTGGGCTGGAACCTGATCACAAAGTCACCTTGGACCACAGATTGTGCTCCTCTCTTCCTCTCTCTCTCCCTCTCTCCCCAATCGGCTTTAACTCTCAGCAGTACAGGAGAGCCGCAATGCTTCTCCATGTCTCCCTATCAAGCTACAAGGGTTGCCATGATGGAATCCCTGGTGCTCACATGGGTTTGGTTTTTTGTGGGCGAGGAGATTCTTATTTATTTTTAGGTTGTGTCTTATCCAGCTCCCTTGGTTGGTATCCTCCAAGTCTGAACCTGGAGAAACTTTTCGAGGAGAAGTCTAGAGCTTTGCTTTGTTTTACGGCATTGGCATAGCTTAGCCCTGCTTGCTGACCAAAAAAACGAATACCAACGTATTTCAGCAGTTGAGTCACTGTGGGCAAGAAGCAGACAGTCTTGGAGGACATTTGTGGATTTGGTTGCCTCAAACCAGGATTCCAAGGCGGAGAACGCACATCAGGTTCTCAAAAAGCGTGACATTTGAAGCCTTGACAGCATTTTCCTATTTCTGTTTAGCTGCGGCTTGAATACAACTTGTCCTCACAAAGAGCAACTCATTCCAAGCCATCCAGCAGTGTTCTACGTTATTCATATAATCAATTAACGATAACGCAATCACTACATCTTCGTGCATTTCACAACATTAAAATGCCATTCAAATAAACCTTTCGAAGTGTGTTTACTTAAACCGGATTGCTTGTATTGCAGGATTTCAGTTTCAGCCTCATAAATTATATTTTCAAAGAGTAGTGAATATGTGGCGCTTTTCCGAAGCCAATATTCTTCGTTCTATGCATGAATGCCGAGAGACTAAATGAAAGACAAAACAAAATACGCTGTTGACTTCATATCCACCAAAACACACACAAGAGTGATGCAACCGGCTTCAACATACAAATCCTCCTCAGTCTCAAACCATGCAATATTCCCCTTGCTTTTATTTTCTCTCCGGTAACCACATTCTCACTCTCTCTCTCTTCTTCTCCCCCTCTGCTTGCCTTCCAGACTGCCACTATGCTAATTAAACTAGCTAGGAGTGTAAATGTGAGAGGAGAGTGGGATTAGCTTGATAAGTATCAGCAGTACAGAGGCACTGTACCAAAGTCATTTAAATTCTAATAATAAGAAACTGTTCGAACATTCATAGGCATGCATTGCAACAATTTCTCCCCTACAATCTACATAAATCCTATTTATTCCTTTATAAAAGCGTACTGGCGGGAATACAGTTTGTGCCTGTTGGGTTTGGTTGTCACCACTTTGCTCCATTGTGCCTTCTCTCTTGCCGCCACTGCCAGTTGTCAAGACGTTTGGTAAAACAATCAAGAAATTCCATATTGGCTTATAATACGTGGATTCCATGTTGTGGTCGGCAGCCAATATTTGCATTGTCTTTTATTGCATTCACTCTTGATTGGATTGTTTTCTAACCACACTTCAACACACTTTATATCTCCCTAATCCTTTGTATATCACACAAAGGATTAGGGAGATACAACCTGTGAAACAAAAAAGTCTAATCTGCAAATAAGAGAAGACCAAACCATAAAATTGTAAAAGCTACAGTGGTCAGTGTGGAACTTCCTCAACTAAAGCTAAAGAGTTAGCCCCTGCATAGCTCAAAAGCCAGTTCCACACAGCAAGGGAGATCAAAGGCACATGACATTCATCTACTGGCCAGCACAAGCCGCCAATAAAGAGAAAAACTCCAAATTGATGTTCACACTTCATAAATACCAACACTTACACCTTATTAGATTCCTCTTCACATAATAGCTACACGGAGCATGTTTACTGCTAATGACAGGGAATCTACGCGTGGGGTTCAGTACACGAGCCAGCCGCGTGCTAGGGGGGAGAAACCTCAGCCAAGGAGGCCAAGTCGTCCTAAAAACTTCAACCGAAATGAGGATGAATGTAATTCACTTTTCACTGTGCGAGCAGCGCCGGTCAGTGGGAATAGTTCCTCATGTATCCCTTTGGAAACTTTGACTAGCAACCTCCACCTGGCACACAGAGGAATGCACACAGGAGTGTTTCAAAGTAAACACACACACACACACACACACACGCACACATACACAATTGGACACACTCGCATTCGTTGAGCATGCCTGGGGGTCAAGTACTGAGAGATATGGATTGTGAGCCACAATTTGTCAGCCAGAGTGATAAAACCATTGCAGGGCTGTTACTAGCAGCAGAAGGGGTGTGTGTGTGTGTTTGGGTGTTGTGTTGTGTGTTGCGTGTGTATTGTGTGGTGTGTGTGTGTGTGTGTGTTCTTAGCAACGGGGGTCTGATGAAGATGGATGGTGAGAGCCAGTTAACGTGGCATGCAGGGGCAGAAGACATGTGGTTTGTTTATGAAGCGGGGGGCTTAGGTTATGAGTCAGCGGCGAAACCAAAACACACACTCAACACACTGCCTCACACGGTAAAGACTTTAAGCACAGCAGCTTACATCTTCTCACAACTCTATACTCTCTACACCACATGTGCCATCTCTGGTGCAAAAAAACTGCACAATGGGTTTTAGAGGGAGGGAGGGGGCTAAAGAAAATGGCTGCTTAACAGATTTACACCATGTTAAAATAAATGGAAAACAGCGAGCCATTACCACAGCGAAAATTCAACTGACAGTTCAAGTGTATGAGACACCTCCGGCAGCCCCCTGCCGACACTTTCCCTCTAAACCCTGAGCCCCCTGACACACATCTGGAGGATGCGTCATCGCAGCTGTGGTGGAGCAGGCTTTGCTCTCGGGCCAAAGGGTCCGTTCTGTTGGACTGTAATGGGGCCACTTGAGCCCAGCTGGTGGACAACACACATGCACACACATGTAGGCGCGCACACGCCCACACACACACACACACACACACAAATTCTTATTTTATAGCATCTATTTATGTACACACTGTGCACAATCGAGGTGAATAGTGACTCTTACTCTTACAGCAATAGCCTGTAAAAATACAACAAAACTACTGTGACTACGGTCATGTAGATTCTAATCTGAGTATTTTAGACATGCTTAAATGCAATCAAAAAACATCCAGTTAAGGAAATTACAATAACGTTGAAAAAAGAAAATGTGCAACCAAAAAAAAGACTCAAAAAACAAAAGAACAATATAAAACGGGACAGCTCGTTGAATAATTCCAATTGTCTCTGATCAACTGTTCAAACACCCCCACCAGCTCCCAGGGCCAGCCTTGGGGGCCGACGCCTGTTATTTACGTAGGTTAACCAGAGGCCTTTTCTTGGGTGACCTTCTTGGAAAATTAAGTTTAAGTTGACCTTTGGATGGTTTCAAAGCTTTTTAGAATTCGATTAGGAAGATGAGGAAAACAGCATTACAATTATAGGCATGACTGGAATACCTTTTCACATGACATCTGTTAGCTTGATTATCTTACAGTGAGGATAGCATTGTTTCTTTTTTTAATAAATATATTTGATAATTGTCATGAATTCACATGTAAAGCAACCTGCACATATTGTATAATGACCACCACAATTAATGTTTTTGAGGCAAAGCACGTTTTTCTTGTAGACCAAAGAATTACCATTTGTTCTACACATGTCTGTGTTTGCGATTTCCTCACAAAGCCCAGATGTAACTTGTCTTTCACAGTTAGGGAGTGAACTGTTGTCTCCTGTGTTTACATTTATCCAATCATATTTTCTTATCATTTTACATCAATTGGACTATGATAACAAGTGAAGTCATTTAAATAATAAAAATACTGTGTATAATAACTTTTCGTTTTGAACAGTTTAGTTTAGTTTTTTTCTATTTGAATGCACATAAATAAATGTCCAATTCAATGATTTGCTAAAGTAAATCTTACTAAGGCCCATATCATTTTCCTATCCCTTGAACTAAAGGAGTAACGACTCACCCATACATCTTAGTCTATTGGGTGGGAGCGGGGAGATGTGGGGGTGGGAGGGGGGGCTGATGATGAGACGGACGGAGACATGTGTGGAAACCGTTAACCCAAGCGCATGTTTGAGCCCTGTGATGAGCTGCTAGCATGCGAGCACTGCGGAGGTTCAGAGAGAGTGTGAACTGAACGGCGGTAAGAGGAGAGGGGTGCCCCGGCCGGCCCTGGACTCTCTGATTGATTAATGTTGTTGTCGGGAGACAGAGGGGTGGGGGTGTCCCAGGAGAGCAGGAAGGACCCTGTATGTGGACTGGGTTTTTACAAGCAGCGGCAAGGTTGAAAGTGATGGGATGAGATCCCGGGCCAAATGCCGGAATGAGAAATCCATCAGGAATGCAGTCTCTGTATCTCTCTCTCCCTCCCTCTCTCTCTCCCCTCTTATTCACCCTCTCTCTATCTCGCTCACTCGCTCTCATCTGATTCTCTAAAACAGCTGTCGCTATAACTCTATTGTACACATGAGCACATGGCGGCCATGTTCCCAGGCGGGCCCCGGGGTCCAGAGGTGTGAAGGCCGGAGCGGGTCCCGCCACGGACCCTCTCGTCGGGCCGAGCAGCAGAGACTTATGGTCGGCACTGAACTCTTTAGCGTAAGGGACTCTTCAACATTGGGTGAAGATCGGCCATTTTCCCATTCACTGATGTGGGTTGAGCATGCAGCTAACAAATCCTGTTGTAAAACACAGGTAGATAAAGAGCATGCATACCTTCCTATGGACTGGAGGTACTTATTCTTTTGGAAATCCATAATTTTGTAAAATATTTTACAACCATGAAAGTGCCTCTGGGCACACAATTCACAATATTGTAAATGTTGGATACACAGGCTAATTTATGGTTTCAACATTCTCCTTTGGCAACTGGACATATATGGATATGTGTACAGATACATGTTTGTGTACTTTCACATTTGTATGCTTGCATGTCTGTGTGTGTGCGTGAGCGCATGCGTATTTGTGTGTGCATTTGTGTTTGCGTGCGTGCATGCGTGCATGTTTACCTGTACTCTGGCCTCCGTCAGCTTGGTCCTCTGGGCCAGCTCCTCGCGGGTGTAGATGTCAGGGTAGTGGGTCCTCTCGAAGGCCTTCTCCAGCTCCTCCAGCTGCTCCGCCGTGAAGGTGGTGCGGCTGCGCCTCTGCTTCCTCTTCAGGGGCAGGTCCGGCTCCGAGTCCACGTCCGAACCCTCGTCTGTGCGGTTGCCTTGAGGAGGAGGATGAGGGCGAGAGACAGAGACAGAGACAGAGAGAGAGAGAGAGAGAGAGAGAGAGAGAGAGAGAGAGAGAGAGAGAGAGAGAGAGAGAGAGAGAGAGAGACAGAGAGAGAGAGAGAGAGAGAGAGAGAGAGAGAGACAGAGAGAGAAAGAGAGAGAGAGAGAGAGAGAGAGAGAGAGAATAAGCTAGGTTTATGAGTGCCACATTTCACTATAGTATGCCGTTCATTTTGCAAATGCATGCATCCGTGTGAATTAATATTCACATTTATTCATTGCTAAATATTTTATTTTGCCTATCAAGAAAAACAGCAAATGCTTCAAAGGCCACTTCATAGAAAGTGACAACCCTCTTTGGTTGCCACGGCGCTTGCCAGCCACCTCTGAGAGAGGGAGAGTGGTGGGGGAGGGGAGGGGAGGGGGAAGGGAGAGGGGTGATGGAGGGGATAGGTTCTGGAGAGAGGATTCAAGTGACATTGGATCCTCTTCTCAGAAGCGCCACAGAATAAATATTATCTTAATCTGTGGATATTTATACTATATAGAAGAGCCCTGACACACAATCCTGCCTGTGAGTGGTGTGTGGGGGGGGGGGGGGGGGGGGGGGGGGGGGGGGGGGGGGGTCCAGGGGCTGTGCAAGGCAGAGGGCTTGAGGCGCCGAATGTGGAGAGGATAGAAGGAGGGGGGTGGGGGGGTGGGGTGTATATAGGGTGGGAGGCATGGGGGTAGAAGGGTTAATCTGCCTGGGCCACCTTGCTGCTACTCTTACTATACTATTCTCTCCGACTGGCCCAGGGCGACCCGGCCCGCGCACGGCAGAAGAAGTAGACAACAACACAACACACACACACTATCATCGGGCCAACACCGCACTTCTGGTTCCCACCATGCGTTCGCCACGTGCCTGTCATTAGACGAATTAGAACACATCTTATACCTTTACTTTTGAAAAGGCATGGGACTAAGCTGCTGGGGAAACATAGATGTCGTAGCACAAAGCGATACAATCCGAAGCCCGACAGGGAAATGTCTACAATGGTGAATATACCATGTTACCATTGCACATTACCATTAGAAGTGATTTTTGAAAAAAATTGCATCATTTTCAACTCCTCTGCACGTCTATTGATGCAGAGCGGCCCTTTTCATTTCATGTCACAAAATGTGTATTTTTCATAATTTCCTCATTGAGACATTGACAAGGCATTGTGATGTGCCAGCGTTGCCCCAGGCCTAGTTGGATTGCATCACGCACCGTCCAGAAAGAGTGGGAGAGAGCAAATAAAAGGCAGATACTGGAGACGCCGAAGAGTGTATGGGAAGATTCTTGCTACAAATTGAGGCAATCGCTGTTCATCCGAAATCACAAAACACTGAAAACATGACATCGGTCATCACCGTGACTCACCGAGGAAAAGCACCAGATTCATTCATCATTCCTGGTTTTTACTGGGTTCACGTCTGTTTAAATGTGCCAACATGATCCTCAGACAAATCAAATAAATAAAGAAATAGCAAAAACAGCCTTCAAAATAACAACTGTGAGAACAAAAGAGCAACAGAACTGGCTACGTCTCAAGGCCAGCTCTGGAGTTTAATTAAACAAGGAATTATGGGATTATATGGAGACTATCATTACGGGCCACTCCATGATTCTTCTGCGAACATCTTTTTGTCCCCCCGAGCTCCCGCTCAATGATTCTCTGCGGATTACAAGCGGCCGCAGGACATGAGGCCGCATTCATTAAATCAATTCTTCAGTCTTATCCGTTTCAATAAAGATTGATTCTTGAAACACGCCTCCACAGAGGCAGAGACACCCTTGAACATACAAAGTTGGGTATATGTACACATATCCCACATATATATCCCTTGTTGGTTTTCTTTTTCCATTTTTCTTTTTTCTTCGTCTGCAATGTGTGTATCCATTTGCTCGGTAACTCGCCATGACAACACTTGAGCTCAGCCCAGCGGTCTACAGATCACTTTCCAAAGTCACCCCTGTGTCCTAGCGGGTGGGTGGGGGGGGGGGGGGGGGGGTGAGGGGGGCACACAGACTCTATGGAAGTGGGGGGGGGGACTAAGTCTGACACCAAAGAATTCTCCTCAAATTATTTTCTTTTCCTCGAGTTTCCTTCACACTTATTTGGAAATGGGGCATTAAAGAGTACACGTGCACGGCCCATTATCTCCTATGTTTTCAGATATTTTATGTCCGTTCCAGCTCTGTGTCAACATTAGCATTAACCGTCAATGACTAATCATTAGCTCATTAGGTGTAGCGAGCGACAGACACCGGGACGTGTACTGTTGCATGTTGCTTGTTGCCAAGCCATGCAGGAGCCATATGCCATGAACCAAGAGCGTCTGCTCCGCCACAACGAAGGATGCGCCGAAAGCACGCTCGGCGTCGAAGGTCAACAGCCGTGCGTGTAGAGGAAGCGGCGCTGTGTGAACAAAAAGCACTGCTGGTGCCGGGAAAGATTCAACACTCGTCTATATGCGGACGAGATGCCGTATAATCAGGATGCCCTACGATTGCCCACTAGAGTTGTTGACAATGAATTGAATTTGGTCTTACGTGGGGTGGTTACTGTTGCTGCAACCACCAGATCCAGTGGTCTCCGTGGGACTGATGGCACTGCAAAGAACCGACTACTGTTAAAGCAAAGCCAAACTTCTCCAGGTGATTAAAAACACGTTCATTGTATAAAAATGTTTCCCTGGGTGTTAGCTTAAGGACAATCATTAACTTAATAAAACCTCGTTATTTCCAGAGACATCTGTCAGTGCGACCAAACAAAAGACTAAAACAAAGAGAGTTAATAGCCTATCAACCTGCATAAAAAAGCCCCTGTGGGAGAGGGTGATTCCAACAATGGTCTTCACCTCTCAATGAACGAGAAAATAATAAGCTCCAGTGTCATAACACCTTTTATAATACCTTGTATTTTGTAATGCCTTGCAAAGGTTCAGGGTGTATTGATAAAGCACTTGTGCCTCATCTCCTCACTTATCTTCCTGTTAGAGTATAATTAGGTCCCGTCCAGCGGGGGTGATTACCGCCTTGTCTGCTTCACCGGGGGCTCTCTGCGCCTTCTCCTTACTATTGATTTAAAACCACCGCCTGTGTAATTAGAAATTAATCAGGTATGCCAATCGTCTAGTCCAAAATAAAATCACTGCTCGTGAAGAATCGGAATAATGTATATAGCCTAGGTTAAATGTATCTTGAGGGGGAACAAATATTTTATTTGTCTATGTGTTTATTTATATGTGTTTACTAAGTGTGTTTACCAAAATAAAAGTATTATATACGGCATCTAAAAGGCAGAAGGTGCGGTCGCTCCATTATTTTATATACGGTTTCAGGTGTGATTTACAAAGTTGAACTTACTGAAGCTTTTTTTCAGTCCATACCCTCCAGATAAAACCCATATCTATCGTATAGGTTTACAAGGATAGGGACTGTTAGTCTGAAAGGTTAGTGTTTAGGTTTAAAAACAAAAACCACAAAAAGAAAGCTCTTCTCTTGCCGCTGATGTTCCTCTTGTGCACCTAGTGAGAGTCTGGTGCCCTCGGACAGGATGCAGATAGAATACTCATCACCATGCTCTTCAGACTGCCCACCATCCCCAGCCCTCCTCCTCTTCCTCCTCCTCCTCCTCGTCCTGCCCCTGGGTTCTCCCTCACAGAGCGCCTGGACTTCCCAGACCACCACCACCCCCTTCCCTCCCTGGAGAAGCCCTCCTTCCTTACACCCAAACACACTGAAGCTGTTCACTCGAATAATGGCGTTTAGAGTGCATCTGACATGGGCAACCTGTTTACATGCCACTTCTTCTTGCATGTAACGCATGCAGGATTTGTTGTGAGGCTATCAATTCATTACAATGAATAACATTTGAGCAGCATTCATATGATAACCTGTACGCAATGCTAACACCTGATTGGGATGTATTGTGATCATACAGGACACCCAATATACATGCCTATCGTGGAAATGAAACTCCCATATATACACTGAAACATAGTAGCATGTAGAAGCATGGAAATCAAGAAGCCTGTGTGTGTGTGTGTCTATATGTGTGTGTGTTAATTTATTTGTGTGCGTGTGTGTGTGTGTGTGTGTGTGTGTGTGTCTGTGTGTGTGCATGTGCGTGTGTGTGTCTGTGGGTGTGTGTGTGTGTTTGTGTGTGAATAGGAGGTTGATTGTGGACCCTTAATCGCTTGGCTTACCTGTTACTTAACAACAGCCAACACACACACACACACCAAAATGGGCTGATTCTCCTATCCTAACCCATATGGCCTCGATATCATGCACACCTTTGCAAACAACCCGAGACAGAAAGACAAAAACAGACAGGGCTTTGGCACTGCAGCATTAGCTCATAATGGCTCATTTTGAAAAGCATATTAGTTCCAGCATAATTACAATCAAGCCTCAGACTCTGACTCTACCCGGGACCAGCCGCTAAGCACCAACTCACACCAGTTGACTGTGACTGACAGCAGATTTAGTACAAAAAATGCTTCCCACCCCAACACACACACACACACACACACCGTCACCCGCCTTCCGCACCACGGGACAAAAATAACACTGCATCTTTTTTTCCTCCCTATTTATGTTTGCTTGTTTATATTTGTGCCACCCTTTTGTTGTCGCCAATATTGCAATTATACTTTTTGTCACTCAGAGGGGGTGAATATCAAAAGGGGCCTAATTATGCAAACGGGGCCCTCCGTGATAAGAGCCATCCGCCGGAGATGGGATCTGCTATCTGTGACATGCATCTGTCTCCGCGCTGCGCACCCACTGCTCCAGGCCTGCATTTAAACAGCCTGCACTGTCCCCAGGACTGGCTGCCTGTGATTGAAGCAACCAACGCTGGAGTGGAGGGATGCTTCACAGAGAGAGAGAGAGAGGGTGGGTGGGGGGCTGGGGGCCTGGGGGGCTGGGGGTGGTGGGCGGGAAGATGGGGGTCTAAGGAGGGACGGAAGGGGGGGAGGGGACATCAAATAACTAACAACTTCCTCATTTGCATTTTGGGGAGAATGGAGCAGGCATCTCTGTTGAATGCACTCGCCTGTGTATCCCAAAGGGGTTGCCAAGTTAAAGGGGGCCACGGGATTCAAAGCTCTCTGCTAAAGGATGTTTCTGAGATAGGAGAGCCGCGTGTCAATACAAGATAGACCACGGTGATAACTACAATGCTTTAAAGAAACAACCAACAAAAACAATCTCAACCCCTCAAGTGAAAGAGAGAACAAAACTTTAGGACGAGCAACATTTTTGCATAACATATACATTGTTATGGAAAGTCAAGTCACCATACATATGAAGCAACAATGGTGTGTATAATGTGTATAATGGTGTGCATGTAGCCAAGTCAAGTGAAAAATATAATATACATACTATAGCCGATTTAGTCATGGTAACAAGATAATATCCATCATCACTGACCTTCAGTAATGCATTATTTGACATTTAGGCAAAATTGAATTTGAATATAGTTATTCAAATGGATCACATATCTGAAATAAAATCCGATTATAATTTATCATTCACCTTTTACGAGAATTTCCATCGGATTACGCTTTGTTTCAATTATGCCAACCGTCTGCTGGTGGCAAAGGCCAAGGACAAGAGTCCGAAACTAATAGATAACTTATAGAGAAATAGGTCTAGCATCGGGAATCAGCCTAATATCATTGTATAGGCCTACATTTTAAGAACAATCCTGAAGATATTTTGCAAAATAACTCCATGATTCACGCTTAAAATCGCACATCGATCCTCACTTTGCCTCTGCCACTAAATGCACAACCTTGTCTCATTGTCAATGTCAAAGTAAGGCTCACACAGGACCGGCGCACACAAAAAGAAAACCTCCATCACTTTGCTCCCCTTGTCCCAGCGATGGAACAGCATTCTTTGGAGGAAAAAGAGAGCGCGAGAAAGAAAAAAAAGATAGAAAGGCAGAGGGATAAGAGAGAGAGAGAGCAATGGGAGGTTCTGTAATCTTTGGCTCTCACAACAAACAATTAGCCCCCGATTTCTTTCATAGAGGTGGGAAGAAAATAAAGGATCGGGGGGGGGGGGGGGGGGGGGGGGGGGTGAGGGTTGTGGGTAAGAGAAAGAGGAGATGACAGAAAGGGAGAAGCGGTGGAGAGAGAGAAAGAAAATAAAAGCGATGCTCTTTTATGGCTCTTGTCATGTGGATGAAGGCGCGGCGCGTCCATGAGGAGCGCACGCTCACCTTGCACAACGGGGCGTCCACGGGGCCTCCCGGGCCCCTTTTCAGCTCCCAGAGACAGACTCCTCAGGGGGCCATTAGAGCATGAATAGGCCCCTGACAGCCCAGTGCGGCTCCGCAGGGCATCCATAAACACTGACATATTGACTCCCCATGCCTCTGCTCAGCCTGGGAGTGGAAGCTTCGATGGACCTCAAAGGCTGGGATCCTTCTACTTTAATACACTGCTGAGTGGAACTACGATATTACGCATGACATTATTGTTTGATTTGTTTATTTTTTATCCATTTCGTATGTTCCCCCTTTTCCACACACACACGACAAAAACACGGCTGTTGTGAATGTTTCGGTGGTTGTTTTCCAGTTTCTGCCTTACAGTTTTTTTTCCATGCCCTGCTCCCACTGAGCTCTTGTATTAAGAGACAAATTCCTCAGTCCTTGTAGGCCGGTCGCCATCACTTACCCAGCAGAAACCTCTTAAAATGTATTTTCAAATTCAGTAACCCTAATCCATTTTCGCCGTGGAACCTTTGTGAAAACAAAAGCCAGATTACAGGACTCGGAGCAACACATGAACTAAAAAAGGAAGAAACTCAAAACAACCAAAGAAGACAATAACGGGAAAACAAAATGTGCGCCTTGTTACTGCGGCTTCTACCACCTCTCGCTTATTTGCTAAGTAGCGGCTTTGCGTCCAGGCCTCTGCTGTCAGAGAGAAAGAGAGAGAGAGAATGTGACTCTCTGGGCCAGACAGTCTTTGCTAATTGAGGTCAGAGGGAAAAAAAAGTAATGAAATTAACAGAGTGCAAGAAAGGAAAGCCCATGGGTGGGGAGGGAGGTGGGGGTCTGAAGCCATAGCCTCAGCCCCCCCACCCACTCCACCCCCCAACTCCCCTACCATTTTGAGCTCTAAAACCTATGCAGGAAATCAGGCAGTAACGTCTCAGGGCGATGAGCTATGAGGTCTCCTGGAGGAACAAATCATTCACCCAACAAAGCCAAAGAGAGATTACTGGGCACAGTATAGGAATGCACAGCGGACATTTTTCTGTGCCCAAGGGAAGTTTTCTAATTTTCTGGACAATGCTTGGGTGGAAAACATCAAGGAGGAAGTTTGTGTGATACGAAGTGGAAGGAAAGTTCTACAGCTCAAAACTCAAAAAAACCAATCCGTAAAACTTTATTGATGCAGTACTGGGATACATAAATGATTCGATCATTTACTGTAAAAATATGAAATGTAAGAGAAACCCGTTAAATAATTCTGTTAATCTTTAGAAAATCCTGGAATAAGTAGGATAACCGTGTTCGTTATATACAACTCATTGGAAGTCCACGGATCCCTACCAAAAAATGTTTCCTATTGCCAAAGAGAAAGACACTAAACATGTCTACTTCTACTGATTAATAACTACGAGGGACAAGAGTGGAGCGTGGCAGCTCAGAGCCTTCATTTGTGATATCCCTCCATATTGTAGGGTTACAGTATCACAGAAGGGCTTATTGTGGCGAGTGTACATATTCCCAAGTGAGAGAATGACTGAGGAAGCACACATAAGCCCATTAGTTGAAAATAGAGGACAACATTTGAAGTTTGTTAATATGCCCGTTCGGACAAACAGCTCCACCCCAATGTTTAGACGGCAACCACTTCTACATTTTAACTTGTCGGGGTAAAACCCAGTTCCGATTCGCAACACTTAGGGAACGTGTTTATTATCATAATGGCTGTAAAATAAATATGAACAATTAAAACAAATTAAGATTTCAGTGGTGTGGCCAAATTACGAGCATAAAATGCGAAATGTTCTGGCCCTAAGTAGCATAGGCTAATGGCGATTTTTTAACTATCAGACCATGGTCAATGTCTTTCATTCATCGCTGGCACACTGTGCAAAACGTAATTACTGTTGCACATTATGTGGGCCATTCCTGTATTGTAATAAAATTAGCAAGAAATGCTTTTTTTTTGTCTTTTCTAACGCTGCTCCATGGTTACCAGTACGTTGGCGTAGCGCTGCACAGTGGCGTGCTTTATGCTAGCTGTCAGCGTCTGACAGCCCTAGCTGGCAAGGCCAATTGAAAGGAACAAAGTTTTTCAATAAATTTAGTGGATGTGACCGGCTCAATCATTAAACAATTTAACATGGGAATAATGAAACCCTGCAGTACTGTATCCTCATCTATGCGTCTTTCAATTTGACTGTTTGTCAGAATAACAATGGTTTAATAACCCCCCAAAAAAGGATCTGCTTATGCCAAAGGTTTCATTTATTACAATGTCCATCTTGATATTTTTCACAGATTACACGGGAAAGGCGTGGAATTCAATTGGAATAATTTTACGTTGTGTGAAATAAGCAGGAAAATGGAAATCGGGTTCGGCCCACAACATCTAAATAGTATGGAAAGTATGAAAAGGATGCACGCATCCTGGATTTTAAGATTTATTTATATATCTATATATAATAATTTGGAAAACAACAACAATATGTTGGGATGGATATATAATAACAATATTGCCAGCAAGACACAAACCGTGTGTTTGGTAGACTCAGAGACAGGTGGTTGGTCAAATGAGACCATACATTGTGTCTGCTGGTAGATTTGATTCAGCTGAAAATCAAATACTTGAATTACTGCAGTGTGGTAAAGAAAAGTGTTCTCTTGGCCCTCCAAGGTCTTTTCACATTGAAACTAATTCTTTAAACAATGATCCATGTATGTATGTAGATTGGCTGTTGACAAATGTAAGCTACTTGGAAAGGGTTTTCTAGAATACCAGGGCCAATGCCTGTATTATCTGTGATTCAATACGCTCCGTTCTCTGGGGTTGTTCAAACTATTATATTTTTTCTATTATCAAAATATGAAACATACTGCTTGCCATTGGCCTACCTTTCAGTAGGAAAGTATGGTAAAAATAATATTTAAAGGACCAACCTCCAAATAAACAGAGGATGATGTATTGCTAGCTTGCCCAATCACTGGTGGGCCAACTTTAACAGTGGCTACCATTGCTCGTGGAGGTCTTAGGGTAAGTTGACTGCTAATGAGGGGACAAAGATGAGGGCTGATGCTAACCTCAATACACTGAAATGTGTTCCACTTTTTATACGGAAATCAACCTCATTTTCTATTATATTCAAATACGTGTTTGTCTCTGTTTTATTTATTATAGTGCGTGGGATGTCTCAGATTCGCCAGTGAAAGGTTAATAGATGGCCTTTAAAAAAAAAAAAAAATACATTGTCTTGTCAAGACAGATAGCCACTCAAGAGAAGCCAGAGTCCACGCGTCAACTCATTCCCTTTCCATTTCCTCTGCCCTCGCTCTGCCGTGCTGAGAGCAGATCTCCCGTCTAATGGAGGCAGAGGAAATACATCGTCCCAGAGGGCCAGGGAGGCTACTGTCATCCCCCTGGACAGCTCACAGATTGTCCACTAGCAGGGGGATGCATTACCCACCAACTAGGATCCATTACAACGTCTACCAATGGGCTGCCCAGCAGAAGCTGCAGCAACTAGCAGCACCAAGAGAGGACAGGCCAGAAAATAAGAAACGGGGGCCTCCAAGGGCCGTTCAGAGTAAATTGGATTGCCAATATGGTCCACATCTAGGACGATGGAGTTGAACAAAACAAAACCCCCAGTGGAATAGAAAATAAGTACTGCAAAGCCGCGATGATGACTCCACTTGGTAAACGAACACAGTATTGATCGTCTTGGCTGTTTCTTTTTTTTCTTGCTGTGTTTGTTCAGAAAAGCCTCATCCCTGCTAATAGCTGTCTGAGAGTGTAATCTCTCCCTTGTCCTCCCCCTCCTCTCCTCCCATCCTTGCTCCCCCATTATGTGCTTCTTTTCAGCACGCCTCGAATAGTTTGGGTTCAGTGTCGCGCTAGGGGTACGAAGCACTGGACTGAGGGCCAATTGTGTTGCTAATGTTGACACCTGCCAGAGTAGGCTTGGTCTATTTGGGGGCCCGTCGAGATGCAGAAAAAAAAAACTGGATGCTCCCCCTCTTTAGCGAGATTAAGTGTGGGCTGCTGGGGTCACAAATCACCGGTCTCCCTCTGATGTTGGGAGGCACAGAGCCAGAGACTATGAGCACACTCAAGAGGGAGAGAGAGGGAGAGAGAGGGAGAGAGAGGGAGAGAGAGGGAGAGAGAGGGAGAGGGAGAGTAAATAACCGCTGTGCATACTAAGTCCCACATTAAAATTCTGCAATGCCCTTATAAAGTCGAAAGAATAGAAAGCTTTTATGAAGTCAAATGGAGTCAATAAACAGAAAAGGCCAGGTTTCTTAGACCTTGATGATGATGATGCTTTTTTTCTTAGTCATATCAAAATGTAGTAAAGTTTGTTAATACACCTTAAGACACAACAAGTTTAAACTTAGTAATTTGGTTTTCAGCACTACTTGATTTTCTTCATTTCTTCATCAACTAACAATATTATATATGAAAATTAAACATACATAATCAGCCAATATATTTGTGTGAGGAAAGGGAAATTTTTCAGATGGCTGTATAGATAATATATGTATAAATATCGAGATTTTCATAAGGCCAACATGAGATAAAATGAGTTAGTGAAGTAAAACCCAAGAAGACAACACACACACACACACACACACACACACACACGCCCCATTGCAGATGTACATTAATGCAGAAAGAGGCAAAGATCTGAGCTGCAGCAGAAGCGCCCTCTCCTTTATAAACCTCTGCTGTCCAGCCTCATCGTGTCAGTTTGAAGGCCCCATTGAAAAGTATTCATGCATCTGCCTTTGAGGCACAATGGCCGCTAGTTTATAAACTGTCTGCCAGGGCACCCAAAGGCTTTAGTTTGTATTGTTTTCTGCCCCTTAATAAACTTTTGGAGGAGTTCATCAAGTGTGCTGAATGGCGGGCTGTGCCGCTGGGTCTCAGGACAGCAGATAACAAAAGGCTCCTTTCTCCGCCCTCTGCTTTCTCTCTTCCTTTTCTACAGGCTGTTTGTCTAACAATGGCAAGAGTAGGCTGTCAGACATCACAGGGCTGCTTTGGACCAATACAAGGAAGAAAGCATACCATAAAAAAATAAAGAAAATGGTTTCTTTAAAAGTGGGAATTTTAAACAATTGGGTAAATTGTTTTTTGCATTCCTCCTGAAAAGAGGAATGCAACATATGATAAAATATATATATATATATATTTAGTAACTTTACATCATGTGTATTTTGTTTCTAGCAATTAGTATTTTTGACGTATTATATTTGTTTTAAATTTAATGAAGATGCAAATAAATAAATAAAAATGTATCAACGTATGTGTATTTGAAATTGAAACTCGATTGACACCTGTTGGACACTCAGTTAAAAGTATTACCACGCAGTAAAATGTAGGACTGGCTCTAAGCCAGTAATCCACCTTTAAACCATTTTGAGAAAAAAAGATCACCCAACTTAAAATACTTTATGTCTGCTTCAATTAATTTCATTCCTCATTAAAACAAGGATTCAGTCCAAGCGGGCTGCCCTGTGCAGGCCACTGGATAGCCATAATTGAAGTAATAGCGGAAAAAAGCTTCCAGAGAAATAAAAGCCCACAGCGGTCCAATTCAACTTCAACTTCACCGTCAAACCACCGCTCCTCATCCCCCCGACAAATTCAAGCAGACTCGAAGGCCTTATTGGCCTGGACCAAGGCGCCTACTGTTTCTCGCCGATGCACTTGCGCGTTTTACCACCCTAATTAAATCTGACAAGTTCAACGAGCCGCTTTCAGAAAAGGAAAAGCTGCTAAGGTTATGATTTCCGAGTCAGGCTCAAAGGGGTCTCATGGACCAGATGATTCCTGCCAGCCTCGTTCACAATTCTTCCACTCAATTTAACATGTCGCCGTCATAGTTATTATGCACATGTTGACGGTTCTTACGTCAATGTTTGGTATAGCAATATTATTGGTAAAAATATTAATGATATTTATAATAATAAAACATACAAGAAGAATTGCATATCAATCTGTGTCATTTTATAAATGGATAAAACATATTTGTTATTATTTTTATTTAAACCGTGACCGCATGATACATTATAATAATACGATTATTATAACACGCATTATAATAATGATGATAATAATAATAATAATAATAATAATAATAAACATTAATATAAAATGTCAAAGAAAGAAAGAAAGAAAGAAAGAAAGAAAGAAAGAAAGAAAGAAAGAAAGAAAGAAAGAAAGAAAGAAAGAAAGAAAGAAAGAAAGAAAGAAAGAGAAAGAAAGAAAGAAAGAAAGAAAGAGAAAAAATAGAACTTGTTCAAGAAAATAAAGGAGTCTGAGGATGTGTGTGGAGGGTCGAACTGAGAAGTGAAAGAATCCCTTCTATGAATCTGAATTTCATGTGAATATGTAGGCCTAGCTTTTTCAATATAGCATATAGCAATCTCTGGCTTACCTTAGTAAAGCTACAAAAATAGCGCTGTAAAAAGTGAGAGCAAAATCGAGTAGGCCTATATTGAAACATTAAACACAGGATACCTGCAGGGCAACAGTCCTCCTTAATGTGTTTCGTATGCTTCCAGACCGCTAACCAGCCGTCTGTTCTAGATTGAAGTTAGGAGGGTAGCAAAGCCTACGTTATTTCAAATCAGATGTCAACTTTTTTTTCCCGCGATACTTCGACGTCTTATTGTCTCAATTGCATTTTATATGGAACATTAGTAGAAGCAACACCGCCTTGTTCCTGTGAAGAATGCAATTATTATTAATCTTATCCAAAACTATACAAACAATCAAGAGGAGCAGGAGAAATAAACATATTTTATCCACAAATAAGTATAGTACTATAATGATTATTGTTGTTGTTTTTTCATTTAGACGTAGGCCTATATGTGAGAGACCAGAGTCCGCTACCCAATTTTCCCAACATAACGTCGGAGTCGTCTCTCTCCCTATCCATTCAGCCACTGTCTTAAGATAAATAAAGGAGTTAATTGGCATCCAAGCGCTGCCTAGATAATTGGCTTGTTGGACTTGTCACCGCTGTTGCTCGTGCAGTGGTTAGGGGGGGTAGGCGACTCATAAATCGTCCCTCTGACAGTTGCCATGTCGTCCTGCCACAGTTCATTACAATCAAAACGGAAGGGTGCAAAAGCATATGACAAGGCAAATAAATCACAATTGTTTCGGGGTAAACGAAAAACAGAAAATATCCTTTCACGACTAGGTTAGTGCAGGTCTCAAAAACGGTTCACCTTTAAACCCGATCTAGTCTGCTGCTGTCGAGGAAATTATTTAGGCGTTAAGGTTTTTGTTTTATGGGACGGAATAATGCATGGATGTTAGTATGTCCTGAAAGCATATGATTGTTTTATGTGAAATCCTTAACAAATATAAACAAATAAATATAGGCTACTAAATGAATATTAAATTAATAATAATGATAATACATCTGACATCTACATTTATAATTGATAGGCCTAATAACACATATTCTAATATAGGTCTTCATGTTATTAGCCTTTATTTGTATTATTCATATAACAATAACCATCATCATAATGATAATTATGATTAGCCGATATTATTGTTTTACTATTATGGTGCCTATTGTTATTATTAATACTAGTAGTAGTAGTAGTAATAATAATGATAATAATAATTGTTATTATTATTATTATTTTATTAGCCTATTATTGTTATTGGTGTTATGTGATTCTTAAAGTGTATATTATAATAGTATCAATTACTCATCGATAATATACTTCCATTCAGCTGCTGCCCTCCTCATAAGAACTGTAGGCCTAGCGATGTAAATTCCAGTGAAATGTGGCTTGAGTGGCTGCGGGGACAGGGGAGGTTAATCCGAGTTTAATGCAGTGAAGCACAGCGCAGGGTCTAGGCTATGATGGGTATGTTATCTCTGCCCAACATTTGGGTCTCCCTCAATTTCCAGCCAGCCAAATAGCTGCGAGAAAGTGCAGATGGAGTCACTCTCAATGCCTGAGGAGAAACGTTATTAATAGCTAAATAACTTCCCCATACTTTCACTAAATCTCTCTCACACAGTATTCCAGATGGATTTGTTTGAAGTGGTCCCCCCGCTTCATTCCCCTGTCCTTCTCATTCAGCTGCAGCTTTAGACCCAAACTATAGCGACATTATATATGTCTGGCCTCTCAAAACGCACGCACGCACGCACACGCATGCGCACGTGTTTTGGGGGGAAATTGTATGCATATTGTGGAATATATTTCCCTCCACATTCTCGTTAACATACAACGTAGGATATTACCCTTGTCTTGGGAAGAAAGAAAAAAAAACGTTGTTGAATTACGATCGACTTGCGTGGTCATTTCATTGAACGTGCACAAGGATCCCAACCTGGAGCTTTGGATTGTGTCGCGCCTGCTCTCTCATTATCCCTCCCCAATGCGCAGAAATCCCGCCTGGCCTCTGTTTGATTAGATTGAGAACCTAGAGGTAAGCCGACGATTTGCTGAAGTGGCCGTCGCCTGTCGCCAACTCGTATGACTTTGTTGGTTCACGTCTCCGAGAGCGCGTTCATCTTTTCTCTCTAGCTGTTCAGCGCACACCACATTATCTCTCATATAGGCAAGCCCTATTTTTTCCTTTTGAAACCCGTCTCTCTATTGGTTGTGTAGGCCTATTATGATTATTATGGTTACTATGTTGCGATAACCTGCACATCTGCATCATGAGCGAAGGAGACGCCAAGTTAATAAATAGCTCTTGTGAATAAACGAATAGGCCTGTGCGTTTAAAAATATTTTGAGTTTTGCTAAATTATTTATTATTTAAAATCGACCTATTTTGGGCCTTTTAATGCTTACATGGTTTATAAATCCTTGTTAAAAGGTAGTCCTATTAAGGAAAAAAAGAATGCTATGTAACCTCTGAAAAAAAACTGAATTCATAAAAATACATATAGGCATAAACAAATAGGCTAGATAAATAAAAGGAGTCCCGTCAAATATGGATAAGTAAACCAACAATCTCATAAATGGTTGTGCCCAAGGCAAGTAGCTGAGCTCCGCTGTGAGATGAAAGTGAAAGAAATAAAGGCTCCATTTAATCTGCTTTTAAACCCCTTTCGCATAAGGCCTGCGCTTCAAACCCGGGGAGTGAGGGCTGATTGGGGATAAATACATTTCTTACCATGCCTGCAAGCTATTACACCCTGCACGAACACAGCCACCTATTCAGCATACATCGTTTCCAGTACTTACTCTAATAAGTATTACTATTATTAAATGCCATTCGGGATGCTGGTAGCTTTATAACTGCATTACGGTACGGGTGAGTCTTTTTCAGAGAAAGCAATAATTTCATATTTTAAAGCACAAACCGAAAGAAAAAACAGAAGCCATCACTCATCGATCGCTGTAATCAGGTTATCCTCACAACTCGCTCATTTCTGTTCAATTTCATCAACAACATGCAATTGACCCGTTGTATGATTCCAATCTGCCAAGAATTAGGCAATTAATTTTCATTCTAGAAAACATGTTTCTAGAAAAGATGACCGCAAAGCAACTCGACTGCATGCTTCTTCAAGTGCACAATGCGTCATGTTTCACGTTATCAAACTTTTCTTTTCCATCAATTCATTATACAATATTAGAAAAGTATTTACCAGCTCGATATTATGCCTTATGCAATCATTAATCGTGTACTTTTATTTGAACTAAGCCTTTGAGTAAACTCATTATTTATATTTCCAAAATAATCGACCTGCTTTCCAGTGTTTGCCATTGTAGCGCTTCCTATAGAAAAACACAGGCCTGCATTCATCAGTTCAGCCTCAGGTTTAAAAAAGTTTCACAGGGTAGGCTAGGGCTAGTTTGTCAATTATTGTCTGCCCACCATTAAATCATTAAAAGGAGTAGGACTCGAAAGACCTTATACGGAGATGATCCTAATATGAGTACAATATTTGTTTAAGTTAATGTTCTGTGTTCCCACGTCTCCACTCTCCATGGTCCTAAACGGATATTAGATTTGGGCAAAGGAAGAGTTGAATGTAGCGCTCTGCTATCACAGACGTGTCGTGATGGGCCACTGAATGACATCTATTGTGAAACGGGTCAACTGTCAGCTGTCGTTTAGTGATTGCTAAACGAGCGAAAGGGGGGAATTTGTTACACAAATTAATTTTTCCGCCGCTAAATACCTTCTGCCAAGGCTCTCATAAATAATTGAGTGACTGAACTGTTGGGTCGAAGTTGAAAGCAGATTCAATTCATTGGTGCAAGAATCTCCCCGTTTCTTTATTTTGTTTATCTCGATTAACAAATATGTTTAACAATGTTTACATTTGAAATATAACGGCCATTATTATTATTTTATTATTATTTTCCTTATATATATTATTATTTGTATTATTATTACGGTTGATGTTTAATAAATAAACAATTAAGTATACCATATTTAAAAAAATATTAAAATAATAATAATAGGCCTAATAGTCTATCATTTGAGGCCCCAAAATCTAACGCTGATAGAAGCATGGCGACTTTAACTTCTGTTATTAATTTAGCCTACCTTTATCACCCAGGATGCCATCGATGCTATGCTTTGTTTTCTTTTCCCCATCTTCATCCTTCTTATCACAATCATCCTCGTCATCTTTTTTGCCAAACCGGGCCCTCAACACGCGGCTGATGGAGCTCACTAATGGCAACAAAAAGTAAACGGGTGATTAGGCCCAAATCTAACTAACATCAGGTCAGATGGTGCACTTCATGTTGACTTTGGCAGGATATACAGTCGGTGTCATTCGTACACGTTTTAGAATGAATAACTGAACAAAATGTTGTCTTTGGCAGGGAAATATGTCACCTGGGTAAGATTACCACCAAGTGATAGGTAAGAATACAAACAATTACAGATGTATGTAGTTTTTATGTTGGCCAAATAGATTGATGGTATCCACATGTATTACACTACAATGCGCACGTAAACACCATCAATGTGTTGTTCAACTCGGTAATAAAGGAAAGTGTGCTTACCAGAGGATGCCTCACCTGAAGGAACAGTGCTTCTGTCGCACACCCCGTCCTTCAGCAGCTTGTCTCGGATCTCCCAGCTGAACATGCCGGGGTTCTCTCGCTTGTACTCCTCGATCCTTTTCTCAACGTCGGGAGTTGCCACTTGCTTTACGGTGTAACATTGAAGAATTAAAAAAAAAAAAAAAAAAAAAAAAAGAAGAGAAATAAGAAAAACGGAGAAGGAATAGGCCGATTTTAATCACCACCCCTATATTATTTCATGGTTTTGTTCATGATTTGTGATACAAGAGTATCACAAATGGCAGGCAAATGTGCTGGTATGAACTTTATGTTACAGGTAGTCGTGGCTCATATAGGCCGACTGGCCTAACGATCCGTGGAGATGGACCTTGGCCGATTTGGCCATAGCCTACGTTTTTTATTTTTTATTATTACATTCATTCATCATGGCTTCCACTCACCCTGGGCTTGCTGCCTCCTATAGCCCCAGGACGAATCGAACCGGTCTCTTGGTACCGGCACAGTATCTTGGAGACGCAACCGTGAGAAACTCTCAGTTGTCGCGAGATTACACAGGGTCGGATTCCATGGTGGGCCATCTCTACTATCTTGTGTCGGATATGATTCGGTAGTGGCCTCCCGTTGATGAACACTCCACCGAGCTGGTTCACGCGACCCTGGCCCAGAGGAGTTGATACTGCACCACAACACACAACACAGGTCTTATTTAACTGGCGTTTTTTGGCAACAGCAATTATACCCAGTATAGACATACGGCTATATACTTATTTTGGGGTGCTTTCTTTTAATGGTAATGGTAACACTAAACTATTAGCTAAGAATATTTATGAGAAACAATGTGGATAGATAACATATGATTGTCTTACAGCATTTTCAAAATGGCCCATAGTGCTAAATTAATTCTGTCTGACAGGATCAGACGCGAAGGGCACTTCACCATCCAATTCCACATTCAAGAGACATTAAAGAGCGTGCCACTCTCCGCCTCGATTATTCCTAGTCATGCTGTACAAATATTGGCGTGATCTTTCGAGATATCTCCTTGCTGTGTGTATTATTGCCATTTCCAGCAACGGGACACTCGAATAAATCCTGGAGCTCGTACAACTTGCGAGCTTCGTGGCTTTGTACATCTTAGTTTCAAACACTTGAGCACGCACTGGCTGTAATGGGAAAACTGTCTCCATAAAGGCATGCAAATACAAAGATCTGTTTTATCCAGACATCTTGGATGTCTCGGCGTCAGGCGGTAAGCAATCTGAAACAGTTTAATTGGTGTCATTTATTTGAATCACCGGGCTGCGTAAAGGAATTAACTTCGTGCTCAAAATATCTTAATGGAGCCTAAAAAATAAACCCCCTTCAGAATCCCTTATTACATATGCATAAAAAAATAAGTAGCTACAAATAATAATAATTTGAATAATAATAATCTTGTGAAAGGGTAAAAACATTTAAAACATTTAGATAATACAAAAAAAAGACATGACATATAGCTCTAGTCTATAGTAGGCTATACATGCTGTGTCCCTGTTGATCCAGCCGTAAACTGGGAATAGATTGAGAAATATTTTAGTAAATTACATTTTGACATACGCTTGAGATATGATATAAATCTCACCTTCCAGGGGGAAGCCGGTGCGCGGGTAGTTCTGGCCAGGCGCAGGGCGCATCATGCGCGGCATAGTTCCCGGTAAAGTAGCCATTCCAGCTACTCAAAAAACACCAACTATAGCCTGGAAGGACCTCGCACACTCAGAGGTCCAGATCCCCCCCAAAAAATTAAATCGTGCGATCGCAAAGAGAGTGGGTCTTCAAATGTAAACAATGCTCAACAGCTATATGCTCGAATCCCAATTCCAAAAAAAAACTTGTGTATAAAACCCCTTCCACGGAGAAATGATGCTCGTCACTTGCGCGAGGAATTGCTAAAATAACCCCCCCTCTATTGCGCCGTGTGTGTCTGTGTGTAGTTATTGTATTTCAAGGGGGTGTACCTTGCGCTAAATTAAGGAATTTGTAAAAAGTGTGTTTTATTCTTTCCCTTGGTATACTTTTGTGGTCGGTAGTTTTGATAAAGCCTGCGTGCTGGTTGGAAGGAGTTTAAGTCACCAACTTTAGTGTAGGTTGTAGGAGGAGACAGTGGAGCCATCTCATAGGCTCGCTGCATTTCTTTTATGTATGAAAGAGAGTGGTTTTTGCCAAGCACCGTTTAACCAATCAGAAAACGAAAAAAGGATTTATAGAACAAATTATATTTTCAATTCATGAATGCTACACCCCATTTGACATTTAAAGTATGGGAGGCAGGTAAAAGACAATCTTCCAAACGACTATCGTAGTTTGCATGCTATTATTGTAGGCTGCTTGTAATAAAAAAGGTATTTTGACTAATTTATTTTTCTTCTTTTACTCACGCTAAATTTCCTAAAGTAACCAGTCCAGGACTACTCGTGTAATACAATAAACAGTTAGCTATACATAGTTGTATTGTATTTCAATGTCAATATTTACTAAACAGATCAAAAGGCCAGCCATACTAAAATAAAAAAAGATAGCCCTCGTGACAATATATATGATCATTTGATAACAGGGATTGTCAGCAAACATGTGCATTTTGGTGTTTAGGCTGCTGCTTACAACTAATGCAGTAATCGATGTGACTCAAACACATGTATATTAGAGCTATTTAATTCGAATGATTATATAATGCCTTAAAACAAAAAACAAAAATTCTTTACCCTGGTTTGGAAATCTCACCTATGCATTGTCTTTTCAATTTGTTTGCATATAGTCAAATATGAAAATACTAACTTGAAACATCTTTCAGGTCGTTAGACCTTAAATGAAGTAGCCCAAATGTGCGCATCGAAATCAGTTCAAATAGACTCGTTTACCTCCAATGAATGACAACAGGTTGCCTCCAACTAGAGCAGTCCACATTGCATTGAAAAGTAATTGCTTTAAGGTAATTATATAGCTTGCAACAATTTCACATGAATAGAGAACACATGGTAGAAAATAAGAGATTTTTGTGTCAACTCTGTGGGCCCGCCGTGCATATAAAATTGTGTGTCAATTGCCGTAGAAAACACTCCTGGTGGAAGGCAATTTCACAAATAATTTTACCAACAATTAGGGAGTGTGGAGGGGTGAAATGGCGATTTCACATGTAGATGTGCCGGTGGGGAGGACCCGATACCCTGCCGAATAGCTCTGACCCTCGCTCCCCGGCTTTGGTCTGCTTCACATGGGACAGAATGCACAAAGAGCGCGCCTCACCCTCCTGGAAGGGCTCAACGAGCATTGGATTAAGTCAAGCATCATTCAATCATGTGGAATCCAAACAAAAGATATGTTTCAAAACTCTTATAAAAAAGCCCAGCATGCCCTTTGATAAATATTCTCTCCCTCAACGCCAATCCCCCCCCCCCCCCCCCCCCCCCCCCTTTCCCCTCTGTTGTTTCTCTCGGTGTCGCCCCTCTCTTCTTTCACACGGCGAATACAAATATTTCATAGGTAGCCACCATTGGAAAATAATTCGAAGGCAAGCAAATAAACGCTTTACGCATGTGCGATTTTCATTGGCTGTTAATCGCTGTCAATTTATGAGCCAGTTAATAAATAAGGCAATGGGCCTGTAAAGCTATGATTAAGTAGGACTATTTACATGATCCATCAAACAGTATCATCTCACAGGTATGTTTAGGCAAAACAAATAATTGTGTGCAGTACTTTAAATTGGTTGAATTGTCGGATGTTTTGGACAAAAATAAATACACAATTCTTCTTCTTATTATTAAATAGTTAATTGAGAATAAATACGAAAATGACAAATTATTTTAAATTACAAAACCTATATGGTTTACTTATTCCAAAAACGATATATTTTTTTGTGTAGTCTACCTTTTAATCTTCTTTCCCTTAAAGTTTGTTGAAAAACAAGTGCCCACTAGTGGGCTACTGTCTCACTTCAGCTTTGATAGTGAGACCGTAGCCTCGTATAGGTTAGGCTATATCAGAAATGTCCAAAACACCCATTTCCCTGAGATAATCATCTGAAACTGATGATAGTCTATAGTATACCATAGACACAAATTTTATTTCAAGCAAAATGCTTCCTATATGTTGTACTATCATAAATGTGCTTTGAATAGTTACCATGAAAATAAAACAGAAACATCTGCAATCATTCAGATGTTAAAATGCTAAAAAACTAAAACAAAAAGAAAAGTACAGTATTACATCATTTAAAACCGCAAAAGGTTTAAACGGTTACCATCAAATTTAACCTGCAAAAGGTGTTTGTTTAGAAAAAAGCAGGCCCTGTAAGCATTATTGCTTCTGTGTTAACATGCAGAATTTCCATGAAGAGAACCGCACATTTTGAGGTCCACTTTGGAAATAAAACACTTTCAAGTGCTAACCTCCAGGATGTTTTATATTTTGTAACCCAAAATACAATTAAAATAAAATAATTTGGACAACCCTACACTAAGAACAAATAACCATGGTATACTAGTCAATATCCACACAGTGCCCAATGTCACCCCTACTGCAGTTCAATCAATACGTTGAAAACGCTATATTCCTCACAGAACAACATGATCAGTATGCTGCATCCTGCGTGTATACCAGACTATCCATGTTCTGTATAACGTGTATTGAGGCGCATATTGAACAGTTAACGCAGACCCCTGTTCTATTCATGGCTTCAGAGCCTATAGGGAGGCGTTCATCCCATCCTAAGACTCCTATGTATATTTATAATATATATTTGTATATTTGAGTTGAACAATTCATTCATGTTTGGGCTCCTCTGAGAGATTTGGCTCTTTCGAGCAATAAAGCCAAAGTTCAATAGTGTTGAATAATGTTTAAAGTGGATTCACATTATTGCTCAATGGCAATGTTATTCACAATCAAACTCAAATGTGGATTTTACGACCTCTCTAAATGACATGAGCTTGGAAAAATGTAATCAGAGTGAATTTAGCCGTCCAGTTCACTCTTTCTGGTCCGTCTCCAGTGGGAGGATGCGGTGTTCTGAGCAGGTTTGACAAGAGATGATGTATCATGTCTTGTCCCCAGCAGAGTGAGTGAGTGAGTGAGTGAGTGAGTGAGTGAGTGAGTGAGTGAGTGTGTTTTGTCTCTTGCCAAACCTAAATACTCGTAGCCAGGTCAGCTGCTCCATCGGCCGCTACGCACGGCTCCTAGAGCGACGCCGTCCACACTTCAACCAGAATCTTGTTAACTTGCCGAAGCATGTTCACATCTGCTTGGAATTATCCGAATGTGTAATCGCTTCCTTATGGGAATTATTTTATCAGGAGGCTGAGGCAGAGCGTATAAAACGTGCTGTCTATACGCAGCGGCATGGTGGACGGCTTGACTTGCTATAGGAGTTTAATTACAGGGCAAGATTATTGGAGATATCCCTCCAATGTGTTGTGCTGTGTTGTGCTGTGCTATGTTGTATGGTATTTTGCTGTGTTGTGTTGTGCTGTATTGTGCTGTGTTGTGCTGGAGGCGTGGTGGACAGCTGTGTGGGGTATCACATCGTGAGGTGCAGCCCAAGCTATAGCCTGTTATAGGGTCAGAAGATAACTATTATCAATACATTCTATATTATCCATTTTCTGCTACCCAAATTGAAATTCGCCAATGTTATTTTTTCAATGTTCAAATTCGCCTTAAAATATTTAAATGTTCATCATCCACTTGACCGCATCACTACATCATCATGGCATCAGAGTACGCTGTCCAAGATGTAAATCATAAAGTGTGCGATCCAAAAACAGAAAAAGGGGGAGAAAGTCTCTCTCTCAGCATAATTTTCCCTCTCTCAATCATTCTCGATCTCTCTCTCCCTCTCTCTGGATTGTGCAGCGGTTCCTTGGGGTAAGAGAGCCAGACACCTGGAGGAGAAATTAAGGAACAATGAGAGGCCAACGGGGGTTTAAAGGAGTGGGTGGGTAGACAAGGGGAGGCTATATGGGACTACAGCCACACCTGTTAGGCTCAGCATTAACAGGCCAACTGATTGTAAAGAGACGGTACCACATCTAGACGCATAAAAGTGTGGATATGAGAGGCACACACACACACACACACACACACACACACAAAGAGCCACAGCTGGAGGATGGTTGCAGGTGGGTGGGAGGCAATCAGAAGGTGGAAGTGGGGGGGGGGGGGGGCTGACGTTCTGTCACAGCTCATTATAGTGTGAATTGTAGATATCCTCAATAACAGGTTCACCTGGCCCTCAGAGCTACATGCTCGTGTTGGAGAAATGAAGAAGAAGAAAAAACCTGCACACAGAACAGAAATTGTAGCTCAGGAGAGGCCAGTGGAAAGACCAGTTGGCTGAACCAGAGTCATAGTCCTGACACATTGACATCGTTGAATAGGAGGGATGCTGAAACCCGAGTGGTGACCAGCATGTTTCAGGCAAACAGATGGGGGCATATATTTAATTCACTTTACTTAGGTGTTCATTTCTAGCTTTCTCATTGGATAGTCCTGAGCAAGTGAGACCTGTCTTGCCCCCAAAGATTGGTTTCTGATTTACTGACTCCAACCTGGCTGGAAAAGGCACTTATACATCCTCCATGTTCTCCTTTGTTGCTCTTTTGTAATATGTCTCCCAAATAGGTAGTGGGCGCCCTACACTAAAGGCAGCACTACAGTGAATACCATTATGTGAGTGCAAACAAACCAGCAAAGTGTGAACAGGTTGTTCCGTGACTACGTCTCCCTGTAGACCCTTATCGCCCGGAGGCAGAGCTCACCTGTCCTCTATCGTTAAACGCTCACGCCAGCCCAACAATAGTGGCGCTTTCTCTAGTTTAACGGGCAAACAAAATCGCTCTTACTTATACTCCCGCGCTAAATACCCCCATCGCATTAAAGACACACCGCTGGGTAATCAGTGCGTCTGAACAAGCAGTCGAGGCAGAACGGCTGCGTTTACTTCCATTCCGCCATTGATCTCATGTCTTCGATGATTTGCTTCACAGCTTTGAGAAAATGCAAGTGTTTTGAATGGAAAACAAGTGTGTGTGTGTGTGTGTGTGTGTGTGTGTGTGTGTGTGTGTGTGTGTGTGTGTGTGTGTGTGTGTGTGTGTGTGTGTGTGTGTGTGTGTGTGTGTGTGTGTGTGTGTAAGCAGCTAGTGCATGTGATGTCATAGAGATAATAATGTTTTTGGGTTTAGCATAAGTGTCTTCAGACACATGCACCATCACATCTACACAGGGTGTAATCTTCCTTTCACTAATGTATTTCTCCATTATCTCCCTAGGACTGGCAGTCCGCACGCCTGTTCCTGTGGCCACATCTTATTTACTAGACTGCATTTGCACAGAGTAAACCGACCTATGGATTTGACATATAAAAGCCTGTTAACAATATGATTTATTACATTTTCTATCACATTACTGTATTCCAAGACATATTTCTGTTGACTTTATCTCCTACTTGATTAGTTGTTCAACCTTAACTGAATTGCTTAAAGGGGTACTCGGATGCAGTGTTTCCTGTTCGTATGACTCTCATATCACATTGGCCATCTATTCTTCTAGTAACAACTGCAGCATATCACTAAATAGATGAATTTCCATGTTATTTGAGCATTTATCAAACAATTAGCAACAATGCAAAAATGAATCTTTCCTAGAAACCATGATACAGATAAATATTTGAAAAGGATTTGTGAGGGAAAGCTGGAGTCATTCATTACAGTAGCCAGTGTTACAATCCACTTAACATGCCCAAGCATGCTGTGCATGATGTTGTGTGCGTGTATGTGCGAGTGCGTGTGCGTGTGTGTGTGAACTTCTGACTGTGTGTGTGTGTGGCATGTGATAGAAGTAGAATGCTGGGGTATATCATACTCTGATGTGCATGCCAAATCCACTTGTCTTCTGACACACCCTCCCAGACAGACTGGGGCGTTGAAGCCCTGCTAAGGTAGCCTATAGCTCCCAAGCTAGCACTAAGAGCTATGCTACCTTGGGGTTAAAACAAAATAAATGCATTTCTTTCTGTATCATCCAATATAGTTAATGCAATGTTATCTTTTATTACTATCTTCATGCGTATGAGTCAACAAAAAAAAAGAATTACCTCAACTAAATCACACTCCAATTTGTCTTGATTTCTAGGAAAAATAAAAACACACATTATATAAAAATTTATTTTCAGTGAGATAGAGAACGAGTAAGCAACCAACAGCAAAATGGAATCTTATCATCCAACGTTTATCCTACATATTGAATGCTGCTGTAACATTTTAGTGGCTGTCAACAAAGTAAATAAATGGTATGATGTAGACAGCCACACATGCCTTTAATCCGAAGAGTTGAATTTAAAATGTTTCATTCTTTTATGTTTGTTAATCAGCGGCTCTACGGGAAGGCATGTCCTGCAGAAAAAAGTGTCAAAGAAGAAAAAGTCACTTTGTTGATGAAGATAAAAGTAGTGCCTCCATTTTGCATGCTTCTACAATTAGTCTCAGCAGGACCATCTGAAAGATCATTCCAGGAAAATAACCTCTATTGACCCCCTCACAGAACACCCCTAAGTTCCTCAGTAGGGAGACTGTGGGGGAGAGCCCAGGCCTGAAATACATTTCGCCACAGGGTTATCTTATTCCTTGGTAGCGGTAGAAACTCATAACAACTAAACCACCACTAATGTAGTTGTTCATTTGTGTTTTTACATTCCATCTAAACTGATAATGGTTTAAAATAATACACCTTCACATATAAAACAACGACTGTTACTCCATTGAGTTCATAAGGGGCTCTGCATCATATAATTTCCTTTATGACACTAAGATAATTTCTTCCCACGTTGGTAGAGAGACATAACAAGTGGAAACATAACGGGCCAACAAGCCCCTCTCCGGGTCAACAATAAAGATACTCGAGTCTATAAGAATGCAAGGCTGGCTTTTAAACAGAACTCATTTTGTTTTAGAGAAAGGGTACAGAACAAGGCAGGGTCAAAGGATTTGTTAAGGGCCAACGCAGTGTAGGGGCTGAGGGCGTTCATCTGATAGCATCATCAGCCTAATGAATGAATGATGTAGGCATATTATCAAGTGTTGGCATCTGTGGCAAAGTACAAGTTCAATTAAAAACATCTATTGCCGTTTGATAAATCCTTGTTCTAATTTTCTAGTAACAAAATATATGAATGCAGAGATCATTTATCCAATATTGAAACTGTTTTAAAATAATTCAACTGCCAACTGTTTTGTTTCTCGAAAACAAATTCATAACAATAAGAATAAGCCCGAAATCTATCGGAAAATAAATTAGCATGTACCGGGATGAATGCAGAATGTATATTGATTGACTTTCTCTATAATATTTTGTAAACTATTTTGAAAAAGCAGACATTTTGACCTTGTGAGTGAAACCAGTGTGTTTTATAACACAACTGCCAACACTGCTTTCACTATGTTTAAAGAATATGCTAGAAGGCTAGCACGCCTGATAAACTTTCAAACTTAAAATGGCTAATGTGCTGGTCTTAAGACAGGCACCTTTTGCTTTCATCCAGTACATTATCTGGCCATCTGTGCGCCTCTAAACTGAACTGTCACAGACGATTAGAGCAGGAACAACTTGTCTTGGTGTCCTAAGGAGCATGGGGTCCTCACGAGAGACAGAGCCACAACCAGGATCAATGTCACTCTTGAGATAATCATGCATTGCAGATTCGCCATGTAAGATGCATTTAGTCTGGCCCTTAACTGTGTATAGCCTCTATTCATCTTGCCATTTCTCCACAGTAAAGTGGTTAAAGTAGTAATGACGCTACACTCCTGGAATTCCATTTCTTGTAGTTAACTGTTTTTTTGTTGTTGTTGGTGGTGGATTGTTGTCCTCGTTGCAAATGTCCTTTAGTCTTTTATTTTCTAAGACTTACAAACTTTAAGGTACTTTTAGAGAAGTTATAAAGTGGTATTGGTATTATAAGCATGTGTGTGATAGGTGATATTTGATTTATAAATGAATATCAATGGCAAATATGTCAATATTTGCTATTTGATCTAAAATAGGCCTATCAGCTATTCATAATACAAAAATCCCAACTAAAAGATAATATTTCAAAAGTGCATGGTGTTAGTAAAAAACAACATTTCCATCAAAATGTAAATTGTGACTGAAATGAATCCCAGTCAAGTCACACAGGGACAGTCCCATATCCCGAGAACAAGGACCCATCTATCTGGAACGTTTGTAGTGACCTCGCATAGAAAACCATGGGTTTGTCACACACGGCAAAAACAAGCTTTGCACAACACAAGTGTGAAATCCCCATGTTCTAAGATGGTGGGGTGAGGGGAATGGGTGAGGGGGGGGGGGGGGGGGGGGGGGGGGGCTCCCAGCAGGCCAGGACCACATCAGGCGTTGTCGTGACCTCTCCATTCAAGGATCACTTTCAGGAAATTAGTGTTTTCTCCTCAGCCAGGGTCAGCATTTTACAAACTGTGTCATCATGTTTGGGGAATAAAATAGAATAGAAAATTAAAATGCTGGCAGTGTTGCTCAGGCATCAATGTGAATAATCATAATATTATACTAATGATTTTCTATTTACATGATGATTCCCAGTCAGGAGGACGACAGGATTTTAGTCAAGCCTATCCAAGTGCAAGACATTGGGAGACATGAATGATGCACATACACAAAACCAACAGCTACAGGTAAAGGAGGCCCCCAAACAGTGCACCCTGCATGTCTTTAAGGAAGGAGCAAGCTGACGTAAACACTGAGAACACACAAGATCCATGCACACATGGTAACAAGCACCATGTTTAAGTGCAACACCTAGAAACAACTATTACTATTATGATTCTCTACTATGCTATTAGATAATGAAGACAATAGTGCTTCGGTGCAATGTGGTACACTAGCGCCATCTAGTGCATAGGGTGAGATGGATCGGTTGAAACTATATTCTGGTGGTAATTTCCTATTATGCGTTGCTTCCACAAATCCTAATCACACCAAATCCTTAACTAATTGTAACCATATTTTATTATTTGGGGAGGATTGAGAGTACGTTTATATGTTTGCATACATGCAACCCAAGGAGAACACCCAGTTTGATGTAAACCTGGTCTTGAGTAAAACAGAATGAATGAGTTTAAAATAAATATTTGGTAAACCATGAGTGCTTTCATTAAGTTGTTCAGTTTCTAGAGAAAACCAAATGGCAAGTGATATTTAGTTAGTTAGTCAGCTTGGTTTATTTGTATGTTTTGTTTTCATATGAGAAGTATGATCCCTGATTCATACTCCTGGTCAGACGGTGGCGGTAATGCACCGAAACGTTTTCTTGGTCATCCGCCAAAATAAAAGAAGAAGTCTTCAGAATACGTCCAACTTCTTGTTGAAACATGGCTGCGCCCTGACGAATGTCACATTATTGCAAATGCTCGTTTTAAGCGTCACGTTTTGTGTAGAATAATACAACATAACGTCTTCAAGCATCGCTCATTCGTACATCACCCTAACAGGTAATTCTGGGACTATAACACGCATGTTAACCTTGAAATGACGCTATGTGGACAATGTGATATCTGTATCTCGTATGAGATTTCGTATTGACTTATGCTGCATGTTGCACCTTAAGTAAACATTTGTTAATGGTACTTTAATTGTCTCCTTCTACAACACAGGGTATTCAAGCCGACATCATGGTTCATCTATGTAAGTGTCCTTAGTACTGTACATGACATTGTACACACTAGGCGCTAACCTGTTTGTCTCTTGAAATGGATCAAGAATGCATCAGTTCAACAGTCTCGACATTTCTTATCACACTCACAATGGGATTGTTTGTGTGACTGTAGCTTTTAGTTTTGTTGGACTTTTTCTGTTAACAACATGAAGACCCTAGATATAACGCTGTCTCTGACATATGACCAACCACGCACGCTAGATAGACCAACAAGATCAAATAAAAAGTTTGAATCACAGGATTCAGAAAAATATAATATATTATTATTTCTGTGGGGTTTAAAAGGTTGAGGACAGCTGCAAATATGAGTTTAGGACACATTTGCCTCCATTACAATTTCTAGGAGATAGTGAATTCTGAAGTGAATGGTGGTCTGGTGAATAATCTTAAGAGAGTTTCCAGCATCTCTGTCCTCAACAAAGATTTGAGGACAGCAGAAGGCACGAAGCAGATTACAATACATGAGTCAAAATAATACATGACATGCAGATTATCTTTTTGTCAGGATTTGTAATCTAGCTGGCACAGAATTGACACATAACAGCCTCTGGCCACATTTTAATGTAGTGTGAGGTTTAGCTATCATGCCATCTATTAATCACTTGTAAAAAAAATAATAATAATAATAATAACAGCAAAAGAATATTGATTATAGATGGTAGGCATGCAATATGCTAGTTAAGCGGTTTAACTAAGATTACCAGCCCTGCTTGTTAACGTTATTTAACTTAAGAATGTTCCGTTTTATAGTTTTCTTACTGCATTTCCTGCAGGAATACATACATTGTACAGCCTAAACCCTGCATTGTTTGACAAATACAGAATTAAACTAACATTCTAAGCTCTGGTTAAAAGAGTCAGACCTGACAAACCACAATTGCAAAGACAAACTTTCAGATTTAACTTTTTTTTTTATATATACATTTGACACTAATAGGTGGATTTCCACTGCTCTCTTTGCTTAATCAAGCTGACATGCTGGGCAACAGAGCAGCTAGGCTTAATGCGGTTCTCTTCATTCTTATGACACATTTGTGTATGTTAAATGGTGCACAGATACAGATGTACTGTATCTACAGATGTAGATATCAGGACTATTGCCTGATCTTCACATCAAGTCTTAAAATAAATATCTAACCAGTAGATAAGGTAAACACAATGTCCATTGAAAGTGCACAGGACAATTTTTACACTATTTAAACATTTGACACTAGGACTAGGGAAACATTTGCTATTTGGCATTTCAGAGAAGCAAACCTTTCTGTTTTACTGTGTGCCAATTGCAAGCCATTGACAGCATTCCTCTCTCTGTGTGTAGCATCGTCTCTGCTAAAGAAGTACCACAAGGGCTACATTGTCATCCGGCTGGCGCTCGCCGGCCACAAGCAGGCCAACAGGCCCTTCTACCGCGTTGTGGCGGCATTCAACAAGCGGGCACGCGACGGAAAATACATAGAGCAGCTGGGCTCCTATGACCCCCTGCCCAATGTGCACAACGAGAAGCTGGTCAGCTTCAACCTGGACCGCATCAAGTACTGGATGGGCTGCGGCGCGCACCCTAGCAAGCCTGTGGCCAAGTTACTAGGTGTGTTTCCCTGTGGGAGTGCTGCAGGATGAACTATTGCTCAATGTAAATATTGAGTAACCCCCGTCTTTGGGGGTTTTGATAGCTGGGGTAATCTTGATTTTGTTTGAAGGAGGGGGTGGCTGCATTCATATTCTCCACCTTCGCTTGTGCTTTCTTGTTCATTTCTTGAATAGATCACGCGTATTGGCATACATCGCTTTGTCTTCAATCTGTTCTATCAGATCCTAGCTTTTTGTAATGGTTGGCTTTTCCAATGTTTAGAGCCAAGTTCTCAAGGAGTGCCTTGGTGACAAAACAAACAGTCTTTAGGGTTTTTCCTGGCACGTATTGGCACACATCGCTTTATCTTCAATCTGTTCTATCAGATCCTAGCCCATGCAACTGTGTTTACAGCTTTTTGTAATGGGTTGACTTTTCCAACGTTTAGACGTAAGGTCTCGAGGAGTGCCATGGTTACAAAACAAACAGGCTTTAGGGTTTCTTTTTTTGTTGGATTTTACACAAACCATTGACAAATAATGGAAAGCCTTATTCATACAAGGGTCCTTGTGAGACAGATCTTTTTTTGTAGTCTGAGACACTTTCCTCATTTTTAGAATCATTCAATTGTAATTTCAGTGAGTGACGCATGACTTTCTCAGAAAAAAAGGTATAGCCATGTTCTTGTTTTAGTTAATTGTTGCACAGAAAGCTACAAGAATAATGTAATAAAAATGTCTCTCTGTTTTCTTGTTCAGGCCTGGCTGGGTTCTTCCCCCTGCATCCCATGACGGTAACCGAGGCAGAGCGACTAAAGGCCCAGAACACTGACTTGGCACCAGGGGCCGAGGGGGAAGGTGCACAGGACGAGGAACCAAAGCAGCAGAGCGCATGAGGCTGGCAGCCGGACGCCTTCTGTTGCTCTCCATTCTGAAAGAATGAGCGTGTGGATGTGAATCATACATGGCTAATCTCTGGGTGATTTTTGACCCATTTGCGGACTGGATTTGTTTTATGTTATACTTGTATATTTTTGTTGCCATGTAAAATCGGGTTACCTCTTTTATGTGACTTGATTAAAATACTAAATGATTCCATGGATTTCATCACAACTGTTTTAATGAATGTTTGCTTAGCTATGTTTGTTGGATTGTTTCCTGCTTAGATATGGACACACACAAAACAAAAGTGAGTAATGATCCAGATGACTTGACAGGATATTGTGAATGTTCTCCACCCTCACTTAACGACATTTACATTGCCACTGAAGAAGAAGAACCAGTTCATGGCAGAGATCAAGGGTATTTTCTAAGTTAGAAAACAGCTTTTTGCAATTTGTACATTGCAAAAAGCATTTTACATTGCAGTACATTTCAGACCACACCTGGTTTTGGGATACTATTCAACTGATTTATTGGAGGGAAAAATTTGTAGTAGTAGCAAATAGTTTAAAGTAAAGTGATGGTCCTCGTTACAAATTGAAAAGGGAGAATAATCCTATATAGGGATACCCAATGTAGGACTATTAGCCCAAAACCTTCACAGGCACCCTTCAAAAAAGTTATTAGAAGGAAGCATCGACCAAAAGGTTGTCATTTAATATGAACAATAACTACTAATTTTTTTTTAATAAACATTTATTTTACCAGCAATTTCCATTGAGATGACACTCTTTTTCAAGGGAGCCCTGGCCAACATAGCATCAATACAGTTTCAAACAACATACAAACCCTAACATTTTTAAAGTGTCAAAAGCAAAAGTACTTTATCATCAGTATTTACTTTGCGAAGACAAAATTATAATTGTGTATCAAACAGATGCACTATTGATTATATATGGAATATAATAATACACAGTCCTGTGAATGCATGATTCATGATGATGATGATGCATGTAAAGCAAAATAAAGTAAAATATGTGTTTTAGAATGTAGTTGAGTGTGTACAATATAGAAACACTCAAGTTTAAGTAGCTCAAAAAAAAGTAGCTCAAAATAGGATTTATAAAGAGCACATCAATAAAAGCACTGAATTGCATTTGTGGCAATGTTGGCATTACGGCTCAGTAAAAGTTCTCAGTAAAAAAAATACAGCATAATCAGATGTTCCATGTAGTTCAGGAGTGAAACCAATAGACAAATTACTATTTAAATAAGCAACACGACCATTGGAAATGTACACGGTCCCATCAGTTATTGTACTGCTAGGACACTGACTCATGTCGGGTTGTCAATCTTACCTGACTTGAAGAGTCTGCAAATACTAGAATTAATGTTGCACCCATTGATGACTTCACTCACTAGAAAAGATCAAGAGGGTACCTCAGGCACACTATGTAGCCAACACTCCATTCATTGTAGTAATGATGTTGTTGGAAATATATGTCGTCAGCCTAGGGTTTCTTTTATTGCTTTCAAAATACCCAACCTTTACCAGCAGCTGGTAAATAAAAACCAGGGATACACAACTCCTCTTGTTTATCACACTCATTCTCAATCTCCTTTGTCTGCTAAAGCAGAACAAAAGTGGAAGGAATAGATGTAGCAATGTCAGCAAGAAAAAGGGAGTTTTAGGGAGTTTAAGACCCCTTAGCCACCCTGAGCTACATAACTTACTGGAGGCTGTACAAAGAGTGCTGGTAATAAAGATAATAAGAGATTTACATGGTTATCTAGTTAAGATTTGGTTCATGCTGAACTGTCAATCTAACAGTATGGTGAGCATCCACTCAACCCTCTCATACCCAAGTACCAGTATCATAAATATTGGTTTACTGTTTATCTGTCATTCATTAGACATATACACCCATAACAAACACATGGGGAATACATGCACACACCCAACCAAACCCCAACCCAGTCCACGGTTTCAACTCACTCCGTAGGACAACAAATGAATAAGGTGTGGGAGTTGACCTTGGCACAACCGCTTTGTACAAGGTGTTTACGACTACAGCCTGCTCTGATCCAAACCTCAGCCTCATACAGGATCCTTGATGCCTCAAAACTCACACCAAGTGAAAGTATAGCATACAACTACCACCAGTATTATCACCCTGACTGGGATTTAACAGAGAATATTAGAATAACGGTATACATGGTCAGGCTATTGGAACTTTACTACCCTACTGAAAATCAGTAAGTATTAGGTACGTTTTGGAGTTTTTGCGTGAGGATAGAGGATGGATGGACATTTCAACTATCTGCCAAGTCTGTAAGGCCGATTTAATGATTGTCAACGTTGCAAAATGGAGAAGCAGAGTTCCTCTCGGATCTTCCATTGGAAGAGACTGTCTGTCACTGTTTTAGTCGTTGCAGTGACAATTATTACAGTTTCTGCATCGTTGATTTTCGTTCTCGGAGAAAAAGGTAAGGTTATATAACATTTTAAGTAATGTATTGTGTTTTCAAAATTTATGTTAAATATTTTATGTAAAATATGCAATACATTTCAGGAAGGGAAATAAAAAGCAGGTAATAAATAGGAAACCAGAGACTACCTAAGTGTCGAAAGACCTTGCATTCTTTGGAATTTAATTGATAGTTGGGTTGGTTTACATATAAAAATGTATGTTCATGGAATATTAATATTGGATAAGAATAATTAAATAGCCATTAAAGGGATATGCCGAGATATCTGTAAATTAGAGTTTGCCTGTCTTACCCAGATTCAGATAAGTTAATTTCAAATTATTCGTTGTGCGTCCAGTTTGCTGAGATAGCATTTGCTTTCCCAGTACTTTATTTACTTTCCAAAGATTTCCAATGTGTTCTGAATGATTGCTTATTATAAATATTCTGTGTGTTTGTTGACAAACTACAATGTTGTTGTGTTGTTGCTGGCACTCATTTTGAAAAAGCAATCATTCAGAACACATTGGAAGTCTTTGAAAATAAATTTAAAGTGAACTCCCATGACAAGAACAGGCTACTGTAACTCTGCAAGTTAAGGGAAGCAGCTAACAGAAAGCAAATACAAAGGCAGCAAACTTCTTGTGAATCTGCATACCACAATTTACAAATATCTCAGGGTATACCTTAAATATTTAGCAATAACAGACAAGAAATGATGCCTCAGAAATATTGACTGACCCAGATTTTGATTCTAACATACTGCAGGAAGTACAAGCACACAACCGAGTAGTTATACTCAGAATGCAACAAAACCCAAAGAACCAACAGAATTTCTGAAAATATTAAAACTGAAGAAAGGCGGAAAAACAACAGATAACACTGGTCCCAAAACAGAAGAACCACAAATAGATGAATATGTAGAATCACCATCTTCTTCAGGAGAAGCTGAATCATCACAAACTTATACTTCAACAACCGACAGTACAAAATCGACTGCTTCTAGAGATGTGACTATGACATCAGCATCAAATATGACAACACTGAAATCTGAAACGGGAAAAGATGTAACAACAGGCATGACTTCATTAAAAATTTCTCCAACATCTTCCACACTAGATAAAAATGATTCCACACCAGAAGAACCACAAAAAACAACACCAATTAGAAAAGAATCTGCAGATTCATCATCTCCTTTCACAGCAGCTGATTCATTAAAAACATCTACTGTTCCAACAACCGACAATATAGAATCTACAAGTTCTACAGATGTGACTATGACAACATCATTGGCAGCTATGATAACGAAAGAATCTGAAACAGAAACTGATGCAACGAGTACTGGAAATACTTCATTCAGCAGTTCTCCAACATCTTCCATGCCAGATATTACCGGTTCAACAACAGAAGCAACACAAACAACAACACTATTTACAAATACATCTGCAGAGTCACAATCTTCTTCAACAGCTGTTGATTCATCAGTAACGTCAACTGTTCAGACAACAGACAATACTGAAACCACTGCTTCTACAGATGTGACTATGACAACATCATTGGCACAAATGACAACGAAAGAATCTGAAACAGGAACTGATGCAACAAGTACAGGACGGACTTCTTTCAGCAGTTCTCCAACGTCTTCCATGCCAGATAATATTGGTTCCACACCAGAAGAATCACAAACAACATTAGTTACAAATGAATCTGCAGATTCATCATCTCCTTTTACAGCAGTTGATTCGTCAAAAATATCTACTGCTCCACCAACAGACAGTACAGAATCTACAGCTTCTACAGATGTGACTATGACATCATTGGCAGCTATGACAACACCGAAATCTGAAACAGGAACTGATGCAACAAGTACAGGAAGGACTTCATTCAGCAGTTTTCCAACATCTTCCACTGCAGATAATATTGGTTCCACACCAGAAGAACTACAAACAACAACATTAGTTAAAAATACATCTGCAGAATCACAATCTTCTTCAACAGCTGTTGATTCATCAGTAACGTCAACTGTTCAGAAAACAGACAATACGGAAACCACTGCTTCTATAGATGTGACTATGACAACATCATTGGCAGCTATGACAACACCGAGATCTGAAACAGGAACTGATGCAACAAGTACAGGAAAGACTTCATTCAGCAGTTTTCCAACATCTTCCACCGCAGATAATATTGGTTCCACACCAGAAGAACCACAAACAACAACACAAATTACAAATGAATCTGCAGATTCATCATCTCCTTCCACAGCAGCTGATTCCTCACAAACTTCTACTGCTCAGACAACAGACAATACAGAATCTACAGCTTCTACAGATGTTACTATGACAACATCATTGGCACCTATGTCAACGAAAGAATCTGAAACAGGAACTGATGCAACAAGTACAGGAAGGACTTCTTTCAGCAGTTCTCCAACGTCTTTCATGCCAGATATTACCGGTTCAACAACAAAAGAACCACAAACAACAACATTAGTTACAAATACTTCTGCAGAATCACAATCTTCGTCAACAGCTGTTGATTCAACAGTAACATCAACTGGTCTAACAACAGACAATACGGAAACCACTGCTTCTACAGATGTGACTATGACAACATCAATGGCAGATATGACAACACAAGGATCCGAAATAGGAATCAATGCAACAAGTACTGGAAAGACTTCATTCAGCAGTTCTCTAACATCTTCCACTGCAGATAATATTGGTTCCACACCAAAAGAACCACAAACAACAACACTAGTTACAAATGAATCTGCAGATTCATCATCTCCTTCCACAGCAGCTGATTCATCACAAACTTCTACTGCTCAGACAACAGACAGTACAGAATCTATAGCTTCTACAGATGTGACTATGACATCATTGGCAGCTATGACAACACCTAAATCTGAAACAGGAACTGATGCAACAAGTACAGGAAGGACTTCATTCAGCAGTTTTCCAACATCTTCCACTGCAGATAATATTGGTTCCACACCAGACGAACTACAAACAACAACATTAGTTACAAATACATCTGCAGAATCACAATCTTCTTCAACAGCTGTTGAATCACCAGTAACGTCAACTGTTCAGACAACAGACAATACGGAAACCACTGCTTCTACAGATGTGACTATGACAACATCATTGGCAGCTATGACAACACAGAGAAATGAACCAGGAACTGCTGCAACAAGTACAGGAAAGACTTCAATCAGCAGTTTTCCAACATCTTCCACTGCAGATAATATTGGTTCCACACCAGAAGAACCAGAAACAACAACATTAGTTACAAATGAATCTGCAGATTCATCATCTCCTTTTACAGCATTTGATTCATCAAAAACATCTACTGCTCCACCAACAGACAGTACAGAATCTACAGCTTCTACAGATGTGACTATGACAACATCATTGGCACCTATGTCAACGAAAGAATCTGAAACAGGAACTGATGCAACAAGTACTGGAAGGACTTCTTTCAGCAGTTCTCCAACGTCTTTCATGCCAGATATTACCGGTTCAACAACAGAAGAACCACAAACAACAACACTAGTTAAAAATACTTCTGCAGAATCACAATCTTTGTCAACAGCTGTTGATTCGTCAGTAACATTAACTGGTCAGACAACAGACAATATGGAAACCACTGCTTCTACAGATGTGACTATGACAACATCAATGGCAGATATGACAACACAAGGATCCGAAATAGGAATCAATGCAACAAGTACTGGAAAGACTTCATTCAGCAGTTCTCTAACATCTTCCACTGCAGATAATATTGGTTCCACACCAGAAGAACCACAAACAACAACACTAGTTACAAATGAATCTGCAGATTTATCATCTCCTTCCACAGCAGCTGATTCATCACAAACTTCTACTGCGCAGACAACAGACAGTACAGAATCTACAGCTTCTACAGATGTGACTATGACATCATTGGCAGCTATGACAACACCGAAATCTGAAACAGGAACTGATGCAACAAGTACAGGAAAGACTTCATTCAGCAGTTTTCCAACATCTTCCACTGCAGATAATATTGGTTCCACACCAGAAGAACTACAAACAACAACATTAGTTACAAATACATCTGCAGAATCACAATCTTCTTCAACAGCTGTTGATTCACCAGTAACGTCAACTGTTCAGACAACAGACAATACGGAAACCACTGCTTCTATAGATGTGACTATGACAACATCATTGGCAGTTTTGACAACACCGAGATCTGAAACAGGAACTGATGCAACAAGTACAGGAAAGACTTCATTCAGCAGTTTTCCAACATCTTCCACCGCAGATAATATTGGTTCCACACCAGAAGAACTACAAACAACAACACTAGTTACAAATGAATCTGCAGATTCATCATCTCCTTCCACAGCAGCTGATTCCTCACAAACTTATACTGCTCGGACAACAGACAATACAGTATCTACAGCTTCTACAGATGTGACTATGACAACATCATTGGCACCTATGTCAACGAAAGAATCTGAAACAGGAACTGATGCAACAAGTACAGGAAGGTCTTCTTTCAGCAGTTCTCCAACGTCTTTCATGCCAGATATTACCGGTTCAACAGAAGAACCACAAACAACAACACTAGTTACAAATACTTCTGCAGAATCACAATCTTCGTCAACAGCTGTTGATTCGTCAGTAACATTAACTGGTCAGACAACAGACAATACGGAAACCACTGCTTCTACAGATGTGACTATGACAACATCAATGGCAGATATGACAACACAAGGATCTGAAATAGGAATCAATGCAACAAGTACTGGAAAGACTTCATTCAGCAGTTCTCTAACATCTTCTACTGCAGATAATATTGGTTCCACACCAGAAGAACCACAAACAACAACACTAGTTACAAATGAATCTGCAGATTCATCATCTCCTTCCACAGCAGCTGATTCATCACAAACTTCTACTGCTCAGACAACAGACAGTACAGAATCTACAGCTTCTACAGATGTGACTATGACATCATTGGCAGATATGACAACACCGAAATCTGAAACAGGAACTGATGCAACAAGTACAGGAAGGACTTCATTCAGCAGTTTTCCAACATCTTCCACTGCAGATAATATTGGTTCCACACCAGAAGAACCACAAACAACAACACTAATTACAGATGAATCTGCAGATTCATCATCTCCTTCCACAGCAGCTGATTCCTCACAAACTTCTACTGCTCAGACAACAGACAATACAGAAACTACAGCTTCTACAGATGTGACTATGACAACATCATTGGCACCTATGTCAACGAAAGAATCTGAAACAGGAACTGATGCAACAAGTTCTGGAAGGACTTCTTTCAGCAGTTCTCCAACGTCTTTCATGCCAGATATTACCGGTTCCACACCAGAAGAACCACAAACAACAACACTAGTTACAAATGAATCTGCAGATTCATCATCTCCTTCCACAGCAGCTGATTCATCACAAACTTCTACTGCTCAGACAACAGACAGTACAGAATCTACAGCTTCTACAGATGTGACTATGACATCATTGGCAGCTATGACAACACCTAAATCTGAAACAGGACCTGATGCAACAAGTACAGGAAGGACTTCATTCAGCAGTTTTCCAACATCTTCCACTGCAGATAATATTGGTTCCACACCAGACGAACTACAAACAACAACATTAGTTACAAATACATCTGCAGAGTCACAATCTTCTTCAACAGCTGTTGATTCACCAGTAACGTCAACTGCTCAGACAACAGACAGTACAGAATCTACAGCTTCTACAGATGTGACTATGACATCATTGGCAGCTATGACAACACCTAAATCTGAAACAGGAACTGACGCAACAAGTACAGGAAGGACTTCATTCAGCAGTTTTCCAACATCTTCCACTGCAGATAATATTGGTTCCACACCAGAAGAACCACAAACAACAACACTAATTACAGATGAATCTGCAGATTCATCATCTCCTTCCACAGCAGCTGATTCCTCACAAACTTCTACTGCTCAGACAACAGACAATACAGAATCTACAGCTTCTACAGATGTGACTATGACAACATCATTGGCACCTATGTCAACGAAAGAATCTGAAACAGGAACTGATGCAACAAGTACTGGAAGGACTTCTTTCAGCAGTTCTCCAACGTCTTTCATGCCAGATATTACCGGTTCAACAACAGAAGAACCACAACCAACAACACTAGTTACAAATACTTCTGCAGAATCACAATCTTTGTCAACAGCTGTTGATTCGTCAGTAACATTAACTGGTCAGACAACAGACAATACGGAATCTACAGCTTCTACAGATGTGACTATGACATCATTGGCAGCTATGACAACACCGAAATCTGAAACAGGAACTGATGCAACAAGTACAGGAAGGACTTCATTCAGCAGTTTTCCAACATCTTCCACTGCAGATAATATTGGTTCCACACCAGAAGAACCACAAACAACAACACAAATTACAAATACATCTGCAGAATCACAATCTCTTCCACAGCAGCTGATTCCTCACAAACTTCTACTGCTCAGACAACAGACAATACAGAATCTACAGCTTCTACAGATGTGACTATGACAACATCATTGGCACCTATGTCAACGAAAGAATCTGAAACAGGAACTGATGCAACAAGTACAGGAAAGACTTCATTCAGCAGTTTTCCAACATCTTCCACTGCAGATAATATTGGTTCCACACAAGAAGAACTACAAACAACTACACTAGTTAAAAATACATCTGCAGAATCACAATCTTCTTCAACAGCTGTTGATTCATCAGTAACGTCAACTGTTCAGACAACAGACAATACGGAAACCACTGCTGCTACAGATGTGACTATGACAACATCAATGGCAGCTATGACAACACCGAGAAATGAAACAGGAACTGATGCAACAAGTACAGGAAGGACTTCATTCAGCAGTTCTTCAACATCTTCCACTGCAGATAATATTGGTTCCACACCAGAAGAACCACAAACAACAACACTAGCTACAAATGAATCTGCAGATTCATCGTCTCCTTCCACAGCAGCTGATTCATCACAAACTTCTACTGCTCAGACAACAGACAGTACAGAATCTACAGCTTCTACAGATGTGACTATGACATCATTGGCAGCTATGACAACACCGAAATCTGAAACAGGAACTGATGCAACAAGTACAGGAAGGACTTCATTCAGCAGTTTTCCAACATCTTCCACTGCAGATAATCTTGGTTCCACACCAGACGAACTACAAACAACAACATTAGTTACAAATACATCTGCAGAATCACAATCTTCTTCAACAGCTGTTGATTCACCAGTAACGTCAACTGTTCAGACAACAGACAATACGGAAACCACTGCTTCTACAGATGTGACTATGACAACATCAATGGCAGATATGACAACACAAGGATCCGAAATAGGAATCAATGCAACAAGTACTGGAAAGACTTCATTCAGCAGTTCTCTAACATCTTCCACTGCAGATAATATTGGTTCCACACCAGAAGAACCACAAACAACAACACTAGTTATAAATGAATCTGCAGATTCATCATCTCCTTCCACAGCAGCTGATTCCTCACAAACTTCTACTGCTTGGACAACAGACAATACAGAATCTACAGCTTCTACAGATGTGACTATGACAACATCATTGGCACCTATGTCAACGAAAGAATCTGAAACAGGAACTGATGCAACAAGTACTGGAAAGACTTCGTTCAGCAGTTTTCCAACATCTTCCACTGCAGATAATATTGGTTCCACACAAGAAGAACTACAAACAACAACATTAGTTACAAATACCTCTGCAGAATCACAATCTTCTTCAACAGCTGTTGATTCAACAGTAACATCAACTGGTCAGACAACAGACAATACGGAAACCACTGCTTCTACAGATGTGACTATGACAACATCATTGGCAGCTATGACAACACAGAGAAATGAAGCAGGAACTGATGCAACAAGTACAGGAAAGACTTCATTCAGCAGTTTTCCAACATCTTCCAATGCAGATAATATTGGTTCCACATCAGAAGAACCACAAACAACAACACTAGTTACAAATGAATCTGCAGATTCATCATCTCCTTCCACAGCAGCTGATTCATCACAAACTTATACTGCTCAGACAACAGACAATACAGAATCTACAGCTTCTACAGATGTGACTATGACATCATTGCCAGCTATGACAACACCGAAATCTGAAACAGGAACTGATGCAACAAGTACAGGAAGGACTTCATTCAGCAGTTTTCCAACATCTTCCACCGCAGATAATATTGGTTCCACACCAGAAGAACCACAAACAACAACACTAATTACAAATGAATCTGCAGATTCATCATCTCCTTCCACAGCAGCTGATTCCTCACAAACTTCTACTGCTCAGACAACACACAATACAGAATCTACAGCTTCTACAGATGTGACTATGACAACATCATTGGCACCTATGTCAACGAAAGAATCTGAAACAGGAACTGATGCAACAAGTACAGGAAGGACTTCTTTCAGCAGTTCTCCAACTTCTTTCATGCCAGATATTACCGGTTCAACAACAGAAGAACCACAAACAACAACACTAGTTACAAATACTTCTGCAGAATCACAATCTTCGTCAACAGCTGTTGATTCAACAGTAACATCAACTGGTCAGACAACAGACAATACGGAAACCACTGCTTCTACAGATGTGACTATGACAACATCAATGGCAGATATGACAACACAAGGATCCGAAATAGGAATCAATGCAACAAGTACTGGAAAGACTTCATTCAGCAGTTCTCTAACATCTTCCACTGCAGATAATATTGGTTCCACACCAGAAGAACCACAAACAACAACACTAGTTACAAATGAATCTGCAGATTCATCATCTCCTTCCACAGCAGCTGATTCGTCACAAACTTCTACTGCTCAGACAACAGACAGTACAGAATCTACAGCTTCTACAGATGTGACTATAACATCATTGGCAGCTATTACAACACTTAAATCTGAAACAGGAACTGATGCAACAAGTACAGGAAGGACTTCATTCAGCAGTTTTCCAACATCTTCCACTGCAGATAATATTGGTTCCACACCAGACGAACTACAAACAACAACATTAGTTACAAATACATCTGCAGAATCACAATCTTCTTCAACAGCTGTTGATTCACCAGTAAAGTCAACTGTTCAGACAACAGACAATACGGAAACCACTGCTTCTACAGATGTTACTATGACAACATCAATGGCAGATATGACAACACAAGGATCCGAAATAGGAATCAATGCAACAAGTACTGGAAAGACTTCATTCAGCAGTTCTCTAACATCTTCCACTGCAGATAATATTGGTTCCACACCAGAAGAACCACAAACAACAACACTAGTTATAAATGAATCTGCAGATTCATCATCTCCTTCCACAGCAGCTGATTCCTCACAAACTTCTACTGCTTGGACAACAGACAATACAGAATCTACAGCTTCTACAGATGTGACTATGACAACATCATTGGCACCTATGTCAACGAAAGAATCTGAAACAGGAACTGATGCAACAAGTACTGGAAAGACTTCGTTCAGCAGTTTTCCAACATCTTCCACTGCAGATAATATTGGTTCCACACAAGAAGAACTACAAACAACAACATTAGTTACAAATACCTCTGCAGAATCACAATCTTCTTCAACAGCTGTTGATTCAACAGTAACATCAACTGGTCAGACAACAGACAATACGGAAACCACTGCTTCTACAGATGTGACTATGACAACATCATTGGCAGCTATGACAACACAGAGAAATGAAGCAGGAACTGATGCAACAAGTACAGGAAAGACTTCATTCAGCAGTTTTCCAACATCTTCCAATGCAGATAATATTGGTTCCACATCAGAAGAACCACAAACAACAACACTAGTTACAAATGAATCTGCAGATTCATCATCTCCTTCCACAGCAGCTGATTCATCACAAACTTATACTGCTCAGACAACAGACAATACAGAATCTACAGCTTCTACAGATGTGACTATGACATCATTGCCAGCTATGACAACACCGAAATCTGAAACAGGAACTGATGCAACAAGTACAGGAAGGACTTCATTCAGCAGTTTTCCAACATCTTCCACCGCAGATAATATTGGTTCCACACCAGAAGAACCACAAACAACAACACTAATTACAAATGAATCTGCAGATTCATCATCTCCTTCCACAGCAGCTGATTCCTCACAAACTTCTACTGCTCAGACAACAGACAATACAGAATCTACAGCTTCTACAGATGTGACTATGACAACATCATTGGCACCTATGTCAACGAAAGAATCTGAAACAGGAACTGATGCAACAAGTACAGGAAGGACTTCTTTCAGCAGTTCTCCAACGTCTTTCATGCCAGATATTACCGGTTCAACAACAGAAGAACCACAAACAACAACACTAGTTACAAATACTTCTGCAGAATCACAATCTTCGTCAACAGCTGTTGATTCAACAGTAACATCAACTGGTCAGACAACAGACAATACGGAAACCACTGCTTCTACAGATGTGACTATGACAACATCAATGGCAGATATGACAACACAAGGATCCGAAATAGGAATCAATGCAACAAGTACTGGAAAGACTTCATTCAGCAGTTCTCTAACATCTTCCACTGCAGATAATATTGGTTCCACACCAGAAGAACCACAAACAACAACACTAGTTACAAATGAATCTGCAGATTCATCATCTCCTTCCACAGCAGCTGATTCGTCACAAACTTCTACTGCTCAGACAACAGACAGTACAGAATCTACAGCTTCTACAGATGTGACTATAACATCATTGGCAGCTATTACAACACTTAAATCTGAAACAGGAACTGATGCAACAAGTACAGGAAGGACTTCATTCAGCAGTTTTCCAACATCTTCCACTGCAGATAATATTGGTTCCACACCAGACGAACTACAAACAACAACATTAGTTACAAATACATCTGCAGAATCACAATCTTCTTCAACAGCTGTTGATTCACCAGTAAAGTCAACTGTTCAGACAACAGACAATACGGAAACCACTGCTTCTACAGATGTTACTATGACAACATCAATGGCAGATATGACAACACAAGGATCCGAAATAGGAATCAATGCAACAAGTACTGGAAAGACTTCATTCAGCAGTTCTCTAACATCTTCCACTGCAGATAATATTGGTTCCACACCAGAAGAACCACAAACAATACTAGTTACAAATGAATCTGCAGATTCATCATCTCCTTCCACAGCAGCTGATTCATCACAAACTTCTACTGCTCAGACAACAGACAGTACAGAATCTACAGCTTCTACAGATGTGACTATAACATCATTGGCAGCTATTACAACACTTAAATCTGAAACAGGAACTGATGCAACAAGTACAGGAAGGACTTCATTCAGCAGTTTTCCAACATCTTCCACTGCAGATAATATTGGTTCCACACCAGACGAACTACAAACAACAACATTAGTTACAAATACATCTGCAGAATCACAATCTTCTTCAACAGCTGTTGATTCACCAGTAAAGTCAACTGTTCAGACAACAGACAATACGGAAACCACTGCTTCTACAGATGTTACTATGACAACATCAATGGCAGATATGACAACACAAGGATCCGAAATAGGAATCAATGCAACAAGTACTGGAAAGACTTCATTCAGCAGTTCTCTAACATCTTCCACTGCAGATAATATTGGTTCCACACCAGAAGAACCACAAACAATACTAGTTACAAATGAATCTGCAGATTCACAATCTTCTTCCACAGCAGCTGATTCAACAGTAACATCAACTGGTCAGACAACAGACAATACGGAAACCACTGCTTCTACAGATGTGACTATGACATCCTTGGCAGCTATGACAACACCTAAATCTGAAACAGGAACTGACGCAACAAGTACAGGAAGGACTTCATTCAGCAGTTTTCCAACATCTTCCACTGCAGATAATATTGGTTCCACACCAGAAGAACCACAAACAACAACACTAATTACAGATGAATCTGCAGATTCATCATCTCCTTCCACAGCAGCTGATTCCTCACAAACTTCTACTGCTCAGAAAACAGACAATACAGAATCTACAGCTTCTACAGATGTGACTATGACAACATCATTGGCACCTATGTCAACGAAAGAATCTGAAACAGGAACTGATGCAACAAGTACTGGAAGGACTTCTTTCAGCAGTTCTCCAACGTCTTTCATGCCAGATATTACCGGTTCAACAACAGAAGAACCACAACCAACAACACTAGTTACAAATACTTCTGCAGAATCACAATCTTTGTCAACAGCTGTTGATTCGTCAGTAACAATAACTGGTCAGACAACAGACAATACGGAATCTACAGCTTCTACAGATGTGACTATGACATCATTGGCAGCTATGACAACACCGAAATCTGAAACAGGAACTGATGCAACAAGTACAGGAAGGACTTCATTCAGCAGTTTTCCAACATCTTCCACTGCAGATAATATTGGTTCCACACCAGAAGAACTACAAACAACAACATTAGTTACAAATACATCTGCAGAATCACAATCTTCTTCAACAGCAGCTGATTCCTCACAAACTTCTACTGCTCAGACAACAGACAATACAGAATCTACAGCTTCTACAGATGTGACTATGACAACATCATTGGCACCTATGTCAACGAAAGTATCTGAAACAGGAACTGATGCAACAAGTACTGGAAGGACTTCGTTCAGCAGTTTTCCAACATCTTCCACTGCAGATAATATTGGTTCCACACCAGAAGAACCACAAACAACAACACTAGTTAAAAATACATCTGCAGAATCACAATCTTCTTCAACAGCTGTTGATTCATCAGTAACGTCAACTGTTCAGACAACAGACAATACGGAAACCACTGCTTCTACAGATGTGACTATGACAACATCAATGGCAGATATGACAACACAAGGATCCGAAATAGGAATCAATGCAACAAGTACTGGAAAGACTTCATTCAGCAGTTCTCTAACATCTTCCACTGCAGATAATATTGGTTCCACACCAGAAGAACCACAAACAACAACACTAGTTATAAATGAATCTGCAGATTCATCATCTCCTTCCACAGCAGCTGATTCCTCACAAACTTCTACTGCTTGGACAACAGACAATACAGAATCTACAGCTTCTACAGATGTGACTATGACAACATCATTGGCACCTATGTCAACGAAAGAATCTGAAACAGGAACTGATGCAACAAGTACTGGAAAGACTTCGTTCAGCAGTTTTCCAACATCTTCCACTGCAGATAATATTGGTTCCACACAAGAAGAACTACAAACAACAACATTAGTTACAAATACCTCTGCAGAATCACAATCTTCTTCAACAGCTGTTGATTCAACAGTAACATCAACTGGTCAGACAACAGACAATACGGAAACCACTGCTTCTACAGATGTGACTATGACAACATCATTGGCAGCTATGACAACACAGAGAAATGAAGCAGGAACTGATGCAACAAGTACAGGAAAGACTTCATTCAGCAGTTTTCCAACATCTTCCAATGCAGATAATATTGGTTCCACATCAGAAGAACCACAAACAACAACACTAGTTACAAATGAATCTGCAGATTCATCATCTCCTTCCACAGCAGCTGATTCATCACAAACTTATACTGCTCAGACAACAGACAATACAGAATCTACAGCTTCTACAGATGTGACTATGACATCATTGCCAGCTATGACAACACCGAAATCTGAAACAGGAACTGATGCAACAAGTACAGGAAGGACTTCATTCAGCAGTTTTCCAACATCTTCCACCGCAGATAATATTGGTTCCACACCAGAAGAACCACAAACAACAACACTAATTACAAATGAATCTGCAGATTCATCATCTCCTTCCACAGCAGCTGATTCCTCACAAACTTCTACTGCTCAGACAACAGACAATACAGAATCTACAGCTTCTACAGATGTGACTATGACAACATCATTGGCACCTATGTCAACGAAAGAATCTGAAACAGGAACTGATGCAACAAGTACAGGAAGGACTTCTTTCAGCAGTTCTCCAACGTCTTTCATGCCAGATATTACCGGTTCAACAACAGAAGAACCACAAACAACAACACTAGTTACAAATACTTCTGCAGAATCACAATCTTCGTCAACAGCTGTTGATTCAACAGTAACATCAACTGGTCAGACAACAGACAATACGGAAACCACTGCTTCTACAGATGTTACTATGACAACATCAATGGCAGATATGACAACACAAGGATCCGAAATAGGAATCAATGCAACAAGTACTGGAAAGACTTCATTCAGCAGTTCTCTAACATCTTCCACTGCAGATAATATTGGTTCCACACCAGAAGAACCACAAACAATACTAGTTACAAATGAATCTGCAGATTCATCATCTCCTTCCACAGCAGCTGATTCATCACAAACTTCTACTGCTCAGACAACAGACAGTACAGAATCTACAGATGTGACTATGACATCATTGCCAGCTATGACAACACCGAAATCTGAAACAGGAACTGATGCAACAAGTACAGGAAAGACTTCATTCAGCAGTTTTCCAACATCTTCCACTGCAGATAATATTGGTTCCACACCAGAAGAACTACAAACAACAACATTAGTTACAAATACATCTGCAGAATCACAATCTTCTTCAACAGCAGCTGATTCCTCACAAACTTCTACTGCTCAGACAACAGACAATACAGAATCTACAGCTTCTACAGATGTGACTATGACAACATCATTGGCACCTATGTCAACGAAAGTATCTGAAACAGGAACTGATGCAACAAGTACTGGAAGGACTTCGTTCAGCAGTTTTCCAACATCTTCCACTGCAGATAATATTGGTTCCACACCAGAAGAACCACAAACAACAACACTAGTTAAAAATACATCTGCAGAATCACAATCTTCTTCAACAGCTGTTGATTCATCAGTAACGTCAACTGTTCAGACAACAGACAATACGGAAACCACTGCTGCTACAGATGTGACTATGACAACATCAATGGCAGCTATGACAACACCGAGAAATGAAACAGGAACTGATGCAACAAGTACAGGAAGGACTTCATTCAGCAGTTCTTCAACATCTTCCACTGCAGATAATATTGGTTCCACACCAGAAGAACCACAAACAACAACACTAGTTACAAATGAATCTGCAGATTCATCGTCTCCTTCCACAGCAGCTGATTCATCACAAACTTCTACTGCTCAGACAACAGACAATACAGAAACTACAGCTTCTACAGATGTGACTATGACAACATCAATGCCAGCAAAGAATCACAGTTCTCCAACATCTCCCATACTAGATATCACTGGTCCTCCAACAGAAGAATCACAAACGACATCACTACTTACAAATGAATCGCTACAATCACCATCTTCTTCAACAGCAGCTGGTTCATCACAAACTTCAACCGTTCAAACAACAGACAACACAATCACATTGTCAACAATATTGCCCACAACTCCACATCATACAACAGACCAAATATCAACCAGCAGCACCACATACATACCAGCACCCATTCTAAACACGTCAACATCTACGGTTCACCCCACCGTAGAAATGACACACACAGTCATTACAAATTCTACAATTCCTCCTAACAGTACAACCTTTACTACCGCTGTGTCCATCAGTTTTTCCCCCACCATAGCAACGACTGTCTCTCAAACTGACGTGCCATTTTCAACTCCCGAGGATAAGGTAACCACGCCTGACTGTGGAGCAGAGGAATGCCAATGCAATGGGAGCCCTTGTGGGTTCAACCTCACGCTGGGCCGATGCCAGTGTCACTGCGCCGATTATACCTTTGGAGATACCTGTGTCCTTGGGCAGAACGTAACAGCAGTTGTCATTGGTGAGGGGTTATTTATTGATTTATCGTGTACTCCTCATTCAGTCCACTGGCTGGTTACACTATAAAAAGGTTGATTTGGCTACATTCAGCATTTCATATTTCATTCAAAAGTATTTTATATTAACGGTTATTGTTTTCTTGGTATATTTCTATGTAGATTATGAGGCATTGCCAACAAGAAAGGCAAACTTTTCCCTTAAAATCATGGCGACATTTGAGGAAGCCTTCAAGGATATAAACTCTCCCCAATCTCAGCAATTCATCCAAACTCTGACAACTAAGGTAGTGTCTTTAATAATTATACTACTACTACTACTACTACTACTACTACTACTACTACTACTACCAAGACTATTACTTACACTAATGATAATATTAATAATAACAATAATAATGATGATTATAATATTAATACTACATACAATTGATTACCAAATTAAATTCTGTATTCCTATCTAATACATTCTCCTGACTCCAAGTAACGGCAAATACTCGTTTATTTGACCAAACATTTTTTGCTTGGGGTTTATATGTACTCTCACGTGTGTTTCTTTCCAGCTCGAACCTTTGTGCAAAAAGGCCGACGCGCAAAACTTCAAACAAGTCAAAATTGTGAAATTAAAGTAAGATTTCGCATCGTCATTTCTTTCATTTGCTTTGGGTCATTGATTTAACACAAACATAGACGTAGACATTTACGTCACCTACCATTGCTGTTGCTGTTGTCTTTGACTCGATTTGTGTTTGTTTACTTGTTGTTGTTTATTTTTCTTTGTTGTTGCGTAGAGAAGGGAGTGTCATCGCCGAGATTATAGTTGAATACAACTATCCAAACAACGACACCCACATCCAGTTCCTCAACACTAAAATTAGCGACACATTGGCGGATATCTTCAACACACGTGCCCTCAGCACGATAGGTCAGGCCTTCGGGAACGCCACTGTTGCTTTCAATGGTACTTTCTTGCAACCAACCGTCATTGAAAGTGAGTGGCGTTATTCATTGCAAGTAGTTTCAAGAGAGCAGTGTTCCTTTTTTCTACAGACAATATTAACAGTTCTCGTCCTCAAAACAGACGTCACCGACTTGGAGCCATACGTGAACTGCCAGTATGCCAGCTACACCCCCAATTTAAACAATGGCCGCTGGGAGTGTGTGGGACCTTGTAAAACAATCCCCGGCTACTGTCATCAACATGGAGAATGTCTGAATAACATTGAGGATGGTCCTATCTGTCGGTAGGATAAAAAAAAAAACGCTCAAGGATTAAAGTTGGACGGCATGAATGGAATAACAATCCCTGGACATCGGTCTACCATGTTTCCGTTTAAATGTAGGTGCCAGTCATCCCCCCTCGAGCAGTACTACGGCCATCGGTGTGAATCCTTCCGCTGGGGGCCGGGGTTCTATGGAGCCTTGTTCGGCTCGCTGGCTGCAGTTCTCCTGCTCATAGTGACCATCGTTGGGATTGTTAGTTTAACAGGAGACGTGACTATTCTTGGTACATGAAAACCGTCTAAATATGTTTGTGTGTGGAGTGATGTTTGACATAGGATTATGTTTTCTTCGGCCAGCTTGGGTAAATATACATATATACATATATTTAAACACAGTTTGTTAGTGTTTTGGAGTCATTTATACAGATAATTTCGTTGTGTTACGTTAGGAACATGCCGCCTTCGGACGAACAAATAGATATTGAGGAAGATGTATTTGAATTTGAGTTTGTCACTGTCTGACCTTTTTCCTGTAATTTGTGAAAAATGTATGATATTTTATTGAAATAATACAATGCTAATATGTGTAATCTATTCCCTCAGGTTCTTGTGGAAGGAGGAAAGACACCTGTCACCATTTTAGTCCACGACCAGAAATCATTAACACTGGTCAGCAGGTATGTTCCAAAGTAGTATGCAGACACCTACTACTAAGTATGTATTGATTTAAACCTGCACAATGTCACATTTCAGCCATCACTATAGCCATACATTTTTGTATGAAATTACCTTAAAAAAATGCAATAAAAAAAAGGAACCCACTCAACCCACCTATTTAAATAAATTTGTTCTGTAGAGAAAAAAGGCAAGAAGATCAAATTTTAAACAAAAGGTTACTAATCCAAATGATAATTGTTATACATAATTCCATATTATTTAGCTGTAAATGTTTTTTAATCGCTAATTTTAGGTAACTACCAAACGGCCAGAGATAGTGAATATCGACGCAAGATAAAAGATGAATTGCAGAGCAAATGGAAACATAAACATATTTGTGCCTATAAACAAAACTTTGTCCAAATATGCGAATACATTTTTTATTTTATTTATGTTCATGTGTATTTATAATCATTGGCTATCTAAATAACTCGTTTCTTGCTTGCTGGGCTGCACTGATTTGAAATCATTGTTAAATGTACCTCCCAATTCGAACAATGTTGTAGTTTTAAGCCTTTAAATCTCATCAAGTGCATTAGAATCAATGGCCTGTGAACTTCGAAGTAAGACTGATTTCTTCTTTGAAATCACAAGATTTGAAATGAATAAAGTTGTACCCTAATACACGTAATAATAGAATATACAAATGCATCATAATTATGGTGGGGGCATAGTCTGATAAGGGTGTTATCACAGAGATGTTCTGTGTTCAATCCCCAGTGTCCATGTGTATAGGTTTCTTAAAGTAATTCAATGTAAATTGCTTTGGGTGAAAGCTTTGCTAAATTAATAAATATTTACCATTTCGCATTTAAGATAGATTCGCTGTAATTGTATCCACCTTTGTACAACACCCATTGTCCACCAGAGTGCGCAAATGTTCCATTAGAATAAGAAATGACGATATTCTGGTGAATGAACCTCGTCATATAACCACTTGTATACCTTAACTACCACTATTAAAACAACTACTATTGCTAATAACGACAACAACTTATGACAATGATGTGTTATTGTTAATATAATTGTCATTATTGCAATTACATAGTTAATTTGCAAATAGTACTTTTCAAATAATGTGCATAATGAAACGAAAATACACTGTATATAGCAGTACTAGTATAAGTAGTGGTGGTTAAAGCAGTAGATAATTTGAATTTCTACTGCCATATTTGCTGCCAGTATTTGTTATGGTATGGAAATAGTTTATCTTTGCTTACTGTACATTTTATGCCTACTACTCATGTAATAAAGAGCCAAACCTTAAAGGCAAAAGAAGGGAATAATTCCTCTTTGCTCAGTCATTTCAGATTAATCATCAGAGGTAATATAACAATTAATAATGCAACAACCATGACGCCCAACTGATTATGAAATGGAGCTCATCATAAAATGTTCCAGGACTAGGGTTTCAGACCTATTTCTAAGTTAAATTTATACTCATCAGTGTTGTTACTGTTTGTAAAATCTGAAAGACCAAATGACAAACTAGAATTCTGTAGCTATCTGTGAAGAAACGGTTAAAAACCATTACATTTAGTCCTCATTACTACGAGCATAGTTACAATCACATAGCTCATAAATCAGTTTATAGGTCCCAATCACATTAATCTGTTACAAATCACATAGCTTTAAATATGACAAGTCTAGCCAGAAGTTCAAAAAGCTATATGAAGAGGATGATGTGAATATATACAGTATATATATATATATATATATATATATATATATATATATATATATATATATAAAAGCATTACAACTATAATGTCTGTCCATGTTACCCTCAACATACTAACATGACCTATTTACCTCACAAGCAACAATTTGTAATGCAAAGAGGGCTGATTTCATAGGACAGGAAGCCATGTTCACCACCCATTATGTCAGCTGTTGGCTAAGTCAAGACTGAAGCAGGTTAAAGGCTTGGCCTACATAGATGACACTGTTGCTTTTGTTCTATTCAGAGACTCAGTCCAATATTATCAGCGCACCATACCTACAGAAATGGTCACTGCCTTTGTTAAGAAAGCGCAAAATGGGCGCATCACCACCGTGGCAACATTGTGACGCAAAAGTACATTCTATATTTTAAACTCTTCCCTTTAACTCAATGTAACTGAACTAAACCCATCCCTGTTGATGTTCATGTGGAACCGCATGGACAAAAGTCAAGAATAAAAGGCACTCCCAAGCATTGTAAAACACTTAACCTGGACATTCTGCCCGCTAGTATGGGAGCCATGGCTCTAGAAGCTGTAAAGCACCAATGTTTTACCAGGAAGCGGAAGGTAACCTGTGTGTGTCTGTTTAAGACACTGTGATGTACCTGGAGTGTGGCCAGCCACAGTAAGGCACAGCATGGCGTGGTGGTTTGTGTGGGCGATGATGGAACAGGATAAACAGCTGAATCACACTTGGAGAAAAAAAAAAGAATACACACCGAAATCCAACAGGCTCATAAATAAGTTTTTTTATTTTGTTTTCTTTTTTAAAAGACTATAGATCGATCAACTATGCATTATGACAATTTCTTTGTTAAATACTGTACACTCTCTTAACTCTCCCAGTGCATGTTTTTATACCACAGCAGAGAATGTCAGTTATTTCTCAATGAATGTACAACCATAATCTTCATTTGATGTCGTTTTTATTCTTCCGTACTTCTCATAAGACATGTCAATATATTAAGATTAAATAGAACAAAAAAATCAGTGTATAATGTAAACATGTTGAGACATTATATCAAAATGTCGTCTCTAGCAAGGTATTCTTTTCTCGTGACCAGGAGGGAGAGTAAAATATAAAGCATACTTCAATGACCGTTTGACCTTCGCGCTAATGTGTCCTTTCTCTTTTTTTATACCGAACAGCGTGTTCTTCACACAGGGGTTACCTCAACGCATGTGCTACATTAATTATATCATCCCAAAGGTACTTCAATCCCCTATAACAATAAAATTCATGTACTTCACCTGCTGCCAGCAGCCAAAGTCTCTCATACCACACCCACTGCAATCATGTAAGGCAGGAATGCATGAGCAGAACAAGAAAGTCAGTTTGTCATGGCCTGCGCGCACTGTGTGTGAGCGCACTGTGTGTGTGTGTCTTATGTCATGCATGCTATCAGGTGAGCCAAACTTCTTTGTTGTGAATGATCTGCGATTTTAAGGACTATGAAAAAAAAAAAGTGGTTTGAACTGTGTGTGTAGTTTAAAGGATTCTCTCATCTATTGTGTGTGAAATGGAACAAGTAATAATTGTGGGGTGTAGTGAGGAATATAATGAAGGGGGACAACATGATCACCACCCTATCGTGTATGCATATATCATAAAGAGTGTAAAGCAAAGTAAATAGCGGCTATTGTGAGAGCGTTTTTCTGAAGGGTCATCAAGGGAGGTAGTACTTGAGGCAAATTATTTCCAAGCAAATGACTCACAGCTTTACCAAGAATTAACTCCTGTGCAAAAAGACCTGACCTGGACACCGACGACGAGCGAGTAATACAAGTGTGCACTTGAGGAAGTTGTACTTAAAGAGCAGGTGCTGCAAAACAGGCAGAGCACAGTAACAAATATTGTTAAAGAAATGTCTACAAAATGTAGAAAGTCAATCTATACCAGAAGCACTGGTCCTACACTACACACACACACACACACACACACACACACACACACACACACACACACACACACACACACACACACACACACACACACACACACACACACACACACACACACACACACACACACACACACACACACACACACACACACACACACACACACACACACACACACGTTCACTAATGAAAGATCAACTACACACTCTTCCGGAACCATGCATAGCTATAAATATGATGTCCATCCACTTGTATAAAATGTACTGTGTGGGGCAGGCGAATAACAAACAGAGGAGGGGGACAGATAAGTCCGGAAATACTCAGAGGCAGGGGAACTACAGGTGGTAGTATGTATACATGTATACAGAACATAAGAGTGAACATAAGAGTGTGATTCTTTTTCATCAATGCATCCTTCATATAGACATAAAAAATGGTAATGTAAGCTTCATAGATACATTAAGTGATACAAGGTTGCTCTACTGACCTTTTGTCCCGTGTGAGATACAAAAGCAATGTTAAAAAAATGTCAAAACTAAACTTAACGAGTGTCACCAACCTACTCTCCACCCCACCATGCCCAAAACACTGAGAACGCAAGGCGCAAGTCCCGCTTGTACCCTTTCAACTGCACCACAAAATGAGCCAAAGAATAGCGTTGAATACGGTGACATAATATTGATATAAAAAATTATCGGTGCCACGGCTTTCCCACGATCTCTAACCCGAGACGCGTATGTTGTTGTTGTTTGTTCTCGGTAAATCGCCTCTCGTCACAATCGCCATTCAACATTTCCAGTAACTAAATACAGTGCACACATACCCTGTGTTTTCAGAATACAGAGGGGTAAAAAATAAGTATAAGCAGCAGTTTGAGGGATGGAAGTGTCCGATATCACCGTTTCCGTGATGTTATTTCCGAACACCCCGTGGTTGTCACCTATAGAGTCAATTAGAGTCCTCTCTCCCGCCTCGACCCAACGGCATCAGGAAGTAGTGTGTGGAGCTGGCCTGCCTGCCATTCTCTATCACTGGCAGTATGCAGGGCGACCCTTCGCTGTTCTGTCTCTGCAGGCTCACGTACTTAGGGTCCGGGGCGAAGCTTTGGGTGGGGGGCATCACCCCGTTGATGTACGTGGGGAGGCTCTTGGGGCTGGGGGTGCGGGAGCAGCCCACCGGCACAGGCTCTCGGGGGGGCAACTTTGGGGGCTTGTCCTCATCGCTGTACGCGCCGTGCGGGTCCCCTGCCGACCAGCGGCGGTAGTCCACGGTCTTGCTGGGCCGCGGGGGCACCGGGGGCGGGATCGTCGCTCTGTCCATGGCGGGGGGGCGGCGGGAGCGGCAGGACGAGCGTAGCAATGAGGGCTTGGACCCGGCGGGGCCCGACTGGGACCGCCGCAGTTTCCTCAGAGCTCTGTCCTGCTGCCGCGAGCCCACCGCCGAAGGGGGCTCGGGCGGTTCCGGGGGATACTTTTCCAAAGATTCCCTGTTCGATTCCCTCTGCGGATGAGGATGGGGCTGGGGCGGCCTGGGCTGCACCGTGGGACCTTCAAAGTAGGCCGGGTTGATCTTCCCACAGTCTCGGAAGCTCCTTCGGAAGGGGGCCCCGTAGCGGAAAGGGGAAGGCTTGGAACACAGGTCGGGCACCAGGCAGCGGCTGTCCTCCGTGCCGATGAACAACTCCTCCACCTCTCTGTCCATGTCCTGCTCGGGGCAGAGGTCTGGCCGCATGGGGAGGGGGGGTAGGGGTTTGGAACATCTGCCGGGCGTCTGGGGAGGACTGCTGCGCTCGTGCATGGACAGCCTCTGGAAGGACGGGACCACCTGGTCGTCCTCCGCGGCGGGGCTGGGAGTCGACGGTTCTGGGCTGAATGACAGGAAGGGAAGGGTGGGACGGGATTTCTTCTGGGGTAATCGCTGTGTGCACGGGCTGTGTTTCTTCTCTGTTGGAGGGGAGAGAGGGAGAAAAGCGAGAATGTGAGAAATTTCAGACAGCGCTTACAATTAGGTACGGCTTTTTCGGCCACTAAGTATGCTTGTGACAAGAACATGAAAGTTATATTTTAATGTTAGGTGGTTTCAGCATTCCCAAAATGTACAAAATAATATGTATTTTTCTTAAAAAGGAACCCCTCCCTATAGGGCTATACTATACTAGGGCTATTGGAAGGTCTCGGCTGGCTTCAGACATGGTAAACAATCACAGAGCGTCTAGACCGTTTATATACTTACTCTCAACACTTAGTGTAGGGGGTAGTGGTTGATAGGACGGGAAGCTGGGATCTATATGTTGGGATTCCATACTGAAGTACAACAGCCTGTTGATGAAAAAAACAAAGCACTGCATTTAAAATCAATTCCCCCTCACACCTTTTTTCACAATTTTTATATTATTGCAAGCGATAATGCACATCACAGATTTAAGTTTACATTATGTTCTCAGCATACATTTAAGTTATGTTCTTAGCATGAGCCTCCTGTTAGTGTCCTCTGCACTCACTTCTCAAGTTCATGAGGATTGCTCCATGAGGGTTTGGATCGAGCCATGCTGTGACAGTAGCTGGCCCGCAGGAAGGGGCTTTCTGTGGGCATACAGATCTCCTGAGCAGTCAGGCCTGCTGTGGACATGCTCCAGACAAAATCGGGTCGCATCAAAGCCAGGAAAGACTTGAATCCTTGCTGCTGTTAATTCAAACGTATCTGTTAAAAAGAAAGAACTTTGAATGAGTTGAAAGCACATATCGCTGCTAAGACACTATAAATACAAAATAAAACCTATGTTAAAGCTGCTCTAGGTAAGATTTGAGACCTGTACAGAGAGAGAGCAGAAAAAAGCAGAAGAGCGAAGGATTTTGAAAACTAAACAACCCACAAAACATCCCCTCCCTCACTATGTTTCTCTGGCATTGAGAAGTGTGGCATTCACGCACCTGTGACTGACAAACAAGATGGATTCATCAGGGTATTTCAATCAGGGAAGACATGACCTGATTGGTTAGAAGCAACCCAGAGAGGTCTGAAATGGTAATTGTCTCATACAGAGGCAGGCGCAGTCAAACTTGAAAATCACAGAGCATTTCGCTCACCATTAGCTGATGGATGGCTATGGCATTTCTGACAAATGGCAAATAAATGATAGCTCTTAAATCTAACCTACAGCACCTTAAAACCAGTGTCCTCCTGGCCTTATTGTTTAAAGGCCAGAAGTAGCACAGGGGGATTCTTGGGATGCTAGTTACTTGAGTTGTTAACAGAGCCCTCTCCTCAAATGAAGCAACATTCTCCCTGCTTGCTCTGATAGAGGAATGACAAGCGCTCACAGTGATGGAACTTCAAACGCTCGTGCCCGGATAGCCCCCATGGACGTTACAATGTCATGGAAAAATGCTGCTGCCAGAGGTTGTCACACACCCACACAATATATATAGTGTGTGTGTGTGTGTACAAAAAAAGGGACTAACTTGGGGTTAAAACGCAACCACGTAGCTTCTATTTGTACTTGTGTATGGTGTTGCAGCTCGTTCTTCCTTTGACACAACACACCACACCTGGATGGCTGCCCACTTCTGTTATTGCATCTCCCTTCAAAAAGTCATCTCTTCAAACCGAGGGGAAACGTTTCAGAATGATCGCACTGTGTAACACTACTATTACTACCGTGACACTAACTAATACACCACTATTCTTTTTTTATATTGATGAGACAAGTAGCGTGTCAATTTAGTGGCCCAATCACAAAAAACAGCATGGATAATGCTTTCCACGCTGAGGAAATGTGTTGAAGACGTCATGTATTTCTGAAGGGCATTGTTGGGCCTGCAACAGTGAAACCTTCCACTGTGTACAACCTCCGTATTCAGAGGACATGGATGTCCCCCGACATGTCTCAGACGTGTGACCGGACTGAACAAACCGCAAGCTAAATGCTCAGAGTGAGAGCAATGAAACACTGCTACTTGGTCGTTTTTGTTAAAACCCCACGACAAAGCAAATCCTCCCATTAAAATGATTGTATGTATTCCTGGTTGTTTTCATGTGTATTGTGTGTAGTACTTGCGCCTTATTGTGCCCTGTCAGCATAATACACAATGAGCATAAGAAGACCTTTATCAACAGTCTGAGAGATTTAAGCCTTTTATGTGGAGGAGCCAGACAGTAATATCCCAGGTCAAAATAACCATGTTTTTTATTTTTTTTATAAAATCAGCTCTTTGATGTGCAATGTTTGAGCAGCTGTGACACAGGTTACCAACCCGGCGATGTCCATCAACACACGTATCCATTACAATTAGAATTGTTGTCCTGTAATAAGTCTGTCTGCCCCATCACCCAGACATGTGTGCATCCCTGGACATGCTGTCCTGCAGCTTATAATGTCCTACCGATGACTGAGGAGACCACTCTACCAGACAGGAAGGGGGGTGTCTGTGTGTGTCCGTGTACGTGTACGTGTGTGTGGATAATGCCCAGACAGCTGGCATGAAACAAAGCTTGAACAACAACACCAAGTAACAGCAAGTCCGCCTGATACAAAATAACCCCCCACCTACTCTTTCTCCACCTACTCTTTCTCCCTCGTTTGGGGGGCCCCCATTTGGTTGGGTGAAGATGGGGAAGCAACATGATCCTCGATAATGGACCCCTGGGGGGCCTTGCGCTTCCCCTCACAACAGGTGCAAAGAGATGGTCCTGGCAGTTAACCATGACAGCATTTACAGGCAACAGGATTAAACAAATGATGTGTAGCCATGGGCAGCATTAGCCACTCTTAGGGAGGCATTTGTACGCAGCTCGTTTCAGGGCTGGCCTTGGGGCCACGAATCCAATCACGCCTGGGTTTTCTATTACCGTGAGATTTAAGATAGACCGTTTCCTGTGCTCCTCTGAAATTGGATATATTGCCAAAAGCATTATAAAGAGTGGGGAAGTATGGTTGATGCTTGTTGTGGTGATGAGGCCAGGTGGTGGTTGGTTTGTGAGATTCCAATCTCAGGGTTTCAATCTCACAAACTATCTGAACACATTATCCCGCCTTAAGGTTAAAGCAGAAGCTGCACGCAACCCTTGTAGGAGGAAGATCACACCCCGCTTATGACACCCCTGAAGCGGTTTCCGAGCAACAATACCCGCTCTACCTGTGCGGCAAGCAAACAGCGCGCACACCCCCTCACCTTACCGGATTTAGATAATAATGGTTAGAAGCCTTCTAGGAGGCAGGTGACTCACACCACAACACACACGCAGCTTTGCTATTTGACAAGTCTAGGAAATGATGAAATGCACTAGCTTGCTGGATTAGAAAAACACAGCGTTAATGTATTGGCTGTATGTTCTAATACTCTGTACTAGAGAAACAGAACTGATCAAAATCCGTCAATGGCAAACCTTTTTTTTTTTGCTGACTTTAATTTGATTTGAAAATGAGATGGCTGTCAATGCCTTCCCCCCTTTGTAAAAGACAACCAAACGAGTTTATTGTAATGTTAGCAAATATTAACTTTCATCAATCAAAAAGCTATCGTCTCAGGCAGAGTATACTGGACACCGTTTTTTGTATTATTTTCAGTATTACTTACCTAAATAATCTCGCCGTTTTCACTGACTTCCAGACCCCTAAAGTCCCCTCTGCATTAGAAAGATAATAATAAATATAACTCCTTGGTTTGTGCGATCTTTGTTACAATGAAGGGTGCCTGTATTTCCTATGCTTCCAGGCACAGCACAGCAGTGCCGTAGTTGCACTGTTACTAATGAGTGATTCTACTCGACCGTCTAGTAGTGTTGTTGTGAGCAGTGATGTTTTAAACTCAGCACTCACAAGGCTCCGCCCCACACACTTGCTCTTAAAGACACAGCGTTCCATTTCAACAGCTTGTCAGACTATCATGTGTTTTACCTGCAGCAAAGAGAAGGACAAAGCATTGTATTGCAGGAGCAAGCCTACTAGAAATGATTTATAATGGCATTTACTCACTTCACTAACTGTATGATCAACAGATGACACCCAACATTTGACCAAAAAAAAGAATTTATTAGCACATTAATACTACAATATGTAAATAACTATCAGCCGTGCAATTGTAGCTAACATAATCCATTTACAGCTGTGTTCCAGTCAAAGAAAGGGTGCTTTCAGAAGTCTATCAGTAAAGTACCATGTGCAGAGCTACCCTGCAGGCTGAGGAATTTGCACTAGTATCCTTCCCCTATAGTATTTTCAAAAGTAGTATTTCAATTTCAAATAAATAAATAAAGACAGGATGAATAAAAACAAGGAAAAAAACTAATTGCACAAGCCTCGATGGAGACAAAGGCAGCAAGCGGGATGGCTCAACGGAAGATAAGAAAGTCAGGCACAGCAAACATAGGCAAAAACATGCTTATCTCCACAGCGCTTGGCAACTAACAGAACGGAGCCCATATTGTCTCGCAGTTGGCTTATCAGATCATTTTTCTTGAGCTAGGTCAGGTTTTTTCCCTCTGTTTACGTGGTTAAATATACATATCAAACAAAACATATATTAAGGAACCTAGACAATTCGTCCTGTTGGAATTATCTATGTGTTCAGGGGTTTGTGATAAGAAAACGACTTCAATGTCCCAGATAAAAAAAAGTAAAAAAAATATCTGGAACGTGTTAATCCACCACACTCTCCATTTCCAAGCGCTCAGCCTTGCCGGGTGTTAAGTGCTGTTGTTTTAACTGTGTCACCTAACCTTACTAGGCTACACAGACCCACCACTGACATATGCGCTAACCAAACACAGCAACACAAAGGCTACAAACAACGCGTGTTGATTCAGTTGGTGGCAGAAACCAGAGGTGTGTGTTGAGGGAACAGAGTGTACTTATGCTAGGGGTTGGTAAATCCCAATGGCTAGCCATGGCCCCCCTGAAGCTAGCAGGCTTATCATAACATAGTTGGCCCTTGCATGGACCAGGCTTGTCCTAATCCCACTTCATCATGTCAAGAGACATTGTTGAGATTCCGACGAGCCAGTTGTGGACAGCGGGGTAAAAACAGGGGTGATTGCGTGTACCCGACGGGTGTGCGTGCACATGCGTCGTTAACATGTGTTAGCCTATTGTTTTGAATGTGTATACGCATGTGTGTGCGGGTATGCGTCTGCGTCAGCGTGTGTTCCAGACTTTTACTCCACCCATTTTACTTTAATCCAGGCCTGCCTTTTGAGCCGTGTGAGTGATGTCATCAACGACAGGAAGTTCCTTATAAAGTAAGTCAGGGGGGAGATAAGCAGTTACATTCAGAGAAAACAAAGCTGCACACAAAATACATTCTGTCTCCGTCTGTGACTGTAGTGGTCCTTTGAAAAAAAGTCTGCCTCCTGTTGTGTTTCATGACTCAGACAAAGTCCTGTCTGGTACCTGAAGAAAGCAGTTGAATAAGATAACAAACCTTCTCTCTTTTAAATTAAGGTTCATTTGACTACACCGCCTCTCCTTACACACTACAACAATTTTGACTTCTACCTCACCACTCTTGGATCAGCTGATGCCCCACTCACAGGAAGGGTGTGGCGTGGTGGTGGCTGAGAGGCTGTGTGCAAGACTCTATCATTAGTGTAAATGATTCATTCGGCGTGGAGGTCAGAGGGTTGATGACCTCTACCTCTCCAGGCAGTTAGGAGTGCACATATTCAGCCAGTGGTCAAAGTTCACAGCAAGATAAGGGCAGGAGCAAAAGGTTTAGCTCTGGGCTGTAAGAATGACGTCAGCCAGCGACATGGGTGTTGTATCAGGAAGAGTGGCAGGGAAACAACCCAGATGACATTTCATTTCAATCTTCTGCCTCACACACGGAAATTAGGTCATGATCTGAAAAAAGCAATTAATTACTCAATCAAAATGAATGAATGTCCATGACCGCCTAAGCTTTATTCAGATGATAATTGCCACCGGCAGCAACAAACACTTTTCTCAGGGACAGTATTACAGAGGTAAAATCCTGCTCTCTGCTCTGCTTTACAGGCAAGGCTCAGTGTGACACATCTCCATGTATTATGGTCTGGAGTGTGGTTCTGTCTACCGGACCCCCCCCCCCCCCACACACACACACACACACACCACACACACACACACACACCCACACACACACTTGGCTCCAGCCTTGGAAACAAAACACAAATCCCTAGGCAACCGGTGCCTGTCAACCCTTTACTGAAAATGTAAATATGACCATATTACACCACGGAGAGCGATGCTAACTCGGCCAGGCATTGAGAAGTCCTCTGGCTGCCTCTCATATTAATCACTTCCGTAAATTGTAGCGCAACTTCTGGGAAACGCAGAGGATCTTTGAGATAAATCAGCCTGGCACACAGGTAAAGGCTATGTCTATTTACGTAACGCAATATAATCAAAAGCAGTCATGCTTGCGTCACAGCTCACCGTAGCTACGGCCAACGGGTGGAGCCGCCTGGCCGTGCACTTCATTGATGATGACGACAGGAAGTGCTTAGGAGGACCCTACTGTATCATCCACCCAGAGAGGAAGTCTGTGAGAGGTTAGCAACCCAGTCTAAACTATGACTCTGTGTTCAGGGATAGCACAACACAAATTGTAAGGCAGTGATTTTGACCCAGTTTTGGGATAAACAAACGCTTAAAGGCTTTCTTTCAAGGGGTATACACAGGCGCGCCCCATGAACAGACGCAAACACACACACACACACCCACACACATCTGTGTGTGCGTGTGGTGAGAAGCTGGTGGGATAGACAGCTGTGGTATGAGAATGTTACAGTGGACAGCCGGGTTCTGGTTACACGGTCTCTGAGCCAGCGCGTAACTCAACATGACTTACTCAAACACATGTAGTTTGCTCAAAGCCTTGTTCCCGGTGTACTACAGCCAATGTTCCCTGTTCTGTATACAGGATGTGAAGGATATTTATATCGCTAGGTGTACCTTTCCTATACTTATATATAGACTTACCCAGAGCTTTCTTTATATGTTTATACATTCATAGCAAAATGGGGATTTGGCTATATACTGTGGCCAATGAAGAAAACATTTGAAATCATGTATACATGTATCATGTAGTCATGTATTCTGCAGTAATCCTTGGTATTGCATTTTAAACCATTGGAAAACCAATACCTTTGGCATTCAGCCGGTACGTAGCCCATGTTTTGGCATTCAGCCGGTAAGTATTCCAGGTTCTTCCGGTGTGCCTGATGTCTTCAGAGGAGAGGGTCAGGGTTTCACTTAATGTAGCGTTCTATCAGTCTGAGGTTACAGCTCACTGGTGTAGGACCTCTCTCTCCTGCTCCTGGGAGACTCCAACAAACACAGAAACACACGCACACCCCACCACCCCTGATACAAATCTCAGATCTTGTTGTACGAACCCTGGAGAGAGATACAGCCTCTAGACACAGCATCTGCTTTAAAGAGATGGAAAGAAGAGTAGGTAGCTGGTAATGTACTAAGACATAGATCAGTATCTACTGACTTAGGAATCGCTGCTCTCTCCAGGTACCACACAACGGTAGAAAAACACATGTTAGATGAGGAACGCAGCAAAGGTCCATAGGCAACCTAGAGTCAAAAAGGTGAGGGAAGTTGTCTTTCTATGTGTTGGCACTTTGAGTGTTGCTTAATGTGTGTGTGTGTGTGTGTGTGTGTGTGTGTGTGCGCAGGCGTGTGCGTGTTTGGTGTGCTTATGTATGTGTGTATGTGTGTGTGTATATATGCATGTGTGTGTGGTATTCATAATTGTGTGTGTTTGCGTGTGTGCGCGCATGTACGTGTTGCAAGCATGTGTGTGTGAGTGTGACTGTGCCATGCCTGATGACAGCGACTGACTCATCCAGGGCAGAGCATCAGCTTTGTCAGGTCACCTTTTGTTCCATTCACCAATGGAATTAGGGCTTTTCATGCAGTCAGCTAGACAATCTGATCTGGTATTGGGCCACATTAGTACAGTCGCACACCGGCAGCAGCAAGAGGCTGGCTCACTGCTCGCGTGAGGCTTTTTAATGAGGGAGGCTGAGAATGCTGATGAGGTTCCACTCACTTTTTCCATCTCAAGGCGAAGCGGGGCGGCTGTGCGGATGCATTCATTTCACGGGCGAAATGCGGGCGGGTTCAGAGGAGAGATTTGTGCAGTTTTGTGGAAATGCGCAGTCTTATCCGCTCTCCAATCATATGGGTGAAAGGCCTGTAATAGCCTTCAGGCCTGCATGCCAAGTAAGAGTCCAAGCAGATGAATAACCAGCCTGGCACCTGCAACACAACAATTCTGTTTGAGCTTTTTCAGCTCCCCCACTTGAATTAATGCACAAACATGGACACCTTTATACCAACTAACCAATGAATAAGAAAGGAACCACCAGGCAAAGACATAGCTTTGTCTGTGTCTCTTTGTTGGTAATGCTGTAATACGCCAAGATATGAGAGTAAGACTCTAATATCATTTATATTATTTAACTCTGGGTGGAAAGAATGCGACATGTCTTAATATGGAGTGTAATTATCTCCCGGGGCTTTTATTGCTGACATCCTCTTATTATTTACAGAAGGGATGCCAAGAGACAAAGCAGAAGTGCTGCTACTGCTAGGGGTGCCGTATCATTAGCTTAAAGCACCTCCGTCGTGGTAACTGTTAAAGTCTTTCTTGGTTTGGCATGAACGTGGGAAGACGACGCTTTGTTCTGAGAGCTCCCTAAAGCAAAAAAAAAAGCAATGAATAGCTAAACTCAAAAAGTGACGTGAAAGCGGCTAAGAGAGATGGTTGTAGTACAAATACTTGGAAGCGGTTTGTTGAACAATGGGATTTCTTTAAGACTTTCTCCATGCTTATCATCTGTCTGTCTATAGGTTACCCTGTAAATTGCTGTTTTTATTTAAATGCATCTTTTAGTCAACCCTACGTGGTTTGGTTTTAGATACATTGACTTGACGCTATGTCTGGTGCTGTTCTTTGGGTTTGCTCTACCGCTTCTTCTACTTCATCTCTTATAAAGCACCATATCTGTGGAGCAGTCTGCCACCTGTAATCAGGAAGCTGACTCTGCTCAAGATTCTAATCCAAACTTAAACCCTACCTCTTTACTCTCTCATGTGGCTCCTAGGAGGGTCCCTCAGTTTATGTTACAGATTAATCAACCTGTTAGCCAGCACAAGCCTATCCCTGCTCCCGATAGTCACTAGATTAGAGGGTTCCTTGATAGATGTTCCCAGTCTACCCTGCCCCATCCAACCATAATGCCTGTCTCTGTTTGAGTGTGTAACTGTAATCTTGACTGGACGCCTGTCCACCCCACCTGACAGCTACCAAACTGCTCACCAGCCAGCACCTCATCATCATGGACAGTACTCTTCTTTTTTAACTTAAAATGTTTTCTTTTAATACTACTATGTATGTCAAGTATAGCCCCCATTGCACTCCTAACCATCCCTGGAAGGAGGGATCTCCTGGTCTGCATTCCTTCTCAAGGTTTCTTCCTAGATAGTGTACTTGCCCTTTGGGGGCTAGGGTTAGGGGGTGTCATAAAGACATGGCCTTTTGAGACTGTAACTGCGCTATACAAATAAAATGGACTCGACTTGACATTTTCCGGCCTCAGAGGGGGGAAGGGGTGGGGGGGAGGCTCTAGGAGGCTGTGGTGGAGCATCCCCAGTAGGAAGTTCATCAGCCAGGGAGTCGCCCCGGGGCCACACAGCGCCCGGGGCCCTGGATGTGTGGGCGGGGAGCCGGTTTCAGAACAGCTCACAGGGCACAGCTTGTTAACTACAGAGCTGCCGAGTGAAAGAGCAGACACTCAACCTCCTGCCAAGATAAGCAATAAGCACATGTACCTGTATTATGTGTGTGTGTGTGTGTGTGTGTGTGTGTGTGTGTGTGTGTGTGTGTGTGTGTGTGTGTGTGTATGTGTGTGTACGCGCACATACATGGTGTGTATGTGTGGCACGTAGGTTAAGTGTAACTTAAGGTAGGTTAAGTAACTAGTCGATGTTAACACACACACACACTGTCATTCTCTTTTTCCCTGTATCTCTCTCTGTCCCTCTGCCTTGTGCTGCTGTTGTTGTAGTGCAGGCTTTAAATAGCAAGGTCCCGGTACGGTGGGCATAACACACTATGACACGATGTGTTAGAGAGGTTCCTGTCTTATCATGTGTGTGTGGTGTGTGTGTGTGTGTGCACCTGTGTGTATGTGTGTGTGTGTTTGTGTGTGACCTGAACATGGCAGCCCTTAATAACAGCAGCAACCGCAGCATATAGCAATGGTTAGCAAAACATCCATTCCTCAGCTATTTTTAAACATTAAAACTATATGTACAATTTTACTAGGGATTTTTATGGCCTCTCTTCTTTTGTAAAATAAATATATATATACAAAATAAAGAATACAAAAGTAAAAATTGCTTGGACCTGTTACTTGTGAGTGTTACCGTCGGTGTATAAACAGCGCAAAGCGTTAGGCTGAATACAACACGATTTCTTAATCCTGATCTGGAAATGTGGGTAAGAATAAACATTTGGGTGCACATAATAACCAGCCAGGCTTTTGCAGGGCTAATCGGGTTTCCTTGAGTGGGATAAGCAGAGGTGTCGCTGATAACACCGGCACTGTAATCCCAGCCTTTTCTCACAGCTTTGTTTTAGTTCTCATCATGCCCTGAGTTTATCCACAGGGCAGGGCCTACAGGAGGGAGGAAGTGAAGCACTCTGTACTTCCACTAAGCCCCCCATCACAGCAAAGTCAGATAGCGTCAGACATTCTCCCACCTGTTGACTCCTTAAAGTGAACCCCGTTTCAGTTCGAATTTAAACACTATGAGATGCATTGGCTGAGAGTTCTAGGAAGGAGGTTTTATCCCCGTGGTAACGACCCACGCCAACTTTGTGATACCTTTTTTAAAACTAGTACATGCCGCAGAGTGCGAGCGTCATAATGAGCGATGTATATAAAATGCACCACACACCGTGGTGTTAAACTATAAGAGAAGCTTAACCCTCACTCAGACGCAACCAACAACAGTAACCGCTCCCCAGATGGAGCTCCATACATCTGCAGTGGTAGCATACACGCTCGGCGCCGGTGTACCTTTGTTGTGATGTCAAAGGGTCTCTGAAAAGCACTACGAAAAGAACAGGACTTTCGGAGCACAGCAGAAAGTTTACAAACTGGTTGGCTGAGACTGGTAAAAACAGGATTCACCACCAGTTTTTTCTAAATTACACTGTAATTTTAGTAACAGTGACAAAATGTTCAAGATCGTAGAAGACAAACTAGGGCATTTAAAACAAAACCCCAAAAAGATTTAGGGTTCACTGGCACTTTAACAAAATACACTGCATGAAAGAAAGACAGAGAGAGAGAGCAACCCACTCAGAGTGCGGCAGACCGACAGACAGACAGACAGGCTGTCGCCAAGTGTTTATTTGAATCAGACGCTTCCCGGTAAATAAGCATCTTTGAATAGAGGTGGTAGTAGAAGGAGTGGAAAAAGAGAGCAAACGCGGACACTATATGTTAAACAAAGGTAGGCCTACGCAACTGACCTAACTGAAAAGAATATACACAGTCCAAAAACTAAATATGGATGAAGATCAGTTGCCATGGCAACAAACTGTTTTTTGAAAGCCGTGAAGATTGAGCATTGAGTTGTTGAAAGCCTGCATAGAACCTGAGGATTAAGGAATTTCCTTGGCTTTCTTGTAAATGAGTAGTGCAGCGGGTGGGGTGTGCTTTGGGACACTTCACTGCACTCCTCCTGTTTGAAGTTACCAAGGCCTCTAATTACAGGGGCCCCCCTTACATTAAAGAGTAAGTCTCGCTGAAAAACTGCTCATTCCAAATATGAGGCACACTCCATATAAATCCATGTTATATCTGTTTTTATAGTAAGCAACTTGAAAAGGGGGAGAGACAGAGAGAGACAGAGAGAGAGACAGAGACAGAGACACACACACCAGTGGAGATTCAATCCCTTTCCCCAAAATCTGCTGAGTGCTTAACTAGTGGAGGCATACCAAGCCTGAGGCAGATAAGATTGCTGGTCATTGAAAGAGGTCCAAGCCATTCCTCTGACAGCTCCTATCCGCTCTTCTCCCTCTATCATAACGGGAAGCAACCCAGCCCAGCAGTGCTGAGGCAACAACAACAACAAGTTAACTTCCTCTGGTTCCTTCCTGCTATGAGAATATCCAGATATCATTAAGTCAATAAAAAAGATAGTGGCTATCATAAAAAATGATAGGTGTTGATATTTTGAGTATGTGTTTATTGTGTTAAACAATAAAAACAATAAACAATGTGTGGGTGTGTGTACGTGTGTGTACATGCATGTGTGTGTGTGTGTGTGTGTAAATGCATGTGTGTGTGTGTGTGTGTGTGCATTAGTACATGCATATGTGTGTGTGCGTGTGTATGTACACACATATGTGTGTGCGTGTGTATGCACATGCATATGTGTGTGTGTGTGTGTGTGTGTGTGTGTGTGTGTGTGTGTGTGTGTGTGCGCCTGTGTGAGCATTAGTATAAACAGTGTAGGAGTAACACCATAAGAGGGCCGATAGCAGAGGGCTGGAGAGCCTAGTAGACAGTACTTCATCGGAGCGCGTCAGCTCAGCAGTAAGCCAGTAGCTGTGAGTAGAAGCAGCCATGACACTTGCAGTGACTCCAAACCGTCTTGGCTGATTGTTAGTTGGAGCAACCACAGGACATAAACACAAAAATCGAGTTTAAAATAATAGTGATCATAGCAATAAATATCGTGATTATTTCTGTTATTATTATAAGTATGACTATACGAGTCACGCAGACACACACACACACACACACACACACACACACACCACCACTCCTTCCTATCTGCTTGCCTTTTGTGCTGCTCAGACCTTTGCACAGGCAGGTGGGGGAGCTACGATGTAAGGCTTCCATGTGACAGGGGAGGACATCGACTTAGCGAGGAGGAACTACGTCACCTCACTGTGGAAGTCAGCGTAGCGTCGGTGTTGGACATCCACTGCAAGCTCAGGCTCCAGAGAGGATCTCACAGGGACGACTTTAAATGAATAAACCTCAGCCTCCCTCCATGATTCATGTGGAAAAAGCCAGCGATGAAAAAGAAAGAGAAGAGAAAGGGGAAGGGAATGTGAGGGTAGGGATGTATCAGAGACTAGTCACCGGGGTGAGACTGGGAGAGAGGCAACCCACTCTAACCACAAAAAATATATATAAATTGAGTCACGGTGGATTTTTGTCCTGGCACATGGTCCCTGGTGTGGTCTGGGAAAGGAATCTAGCACTCCTGTGTCCCGGGATCACAAAATGGGCCCACCCAGCCACCGTAAAGAAGACACACACACCTAATGAACACACATACACAAGCTCTGCATTGTAGCCATGGTGAAAATTAGGAAACTGACAGCTGCTTTGATGAACCACATGATTATCCACATTGAGCAACACAAAGGAGAACACCATGTATTGCATACAATTTTAATTGTCACTCCCAATATCACCCCAGAGAGGGTGTGAGAACAGGATTTTTGTGACACACAGATTCTTTTTGTGATACAGTCTGTATTTATTTGTTTTTGAATTGCAATTTGTCGCTTGTTTGTGTGTTAGTGCAAATGTGAAGTGTATTGTTATGCAACTCTATATTGCTTTCAATTATGTTATGGTGGTGATGTTATGCTGTTTGGGCACACTGTGTGCTTGTTGTTGAACTTCACCTGCCTTTTACGTTGCGTAATAGGGTAATTTGCTGCAACGCTACGGAAGCGGAGAAGAGCATAAACGCTGTTGTTTACAAAGGAAAAACACTGCCTCATTTGTTCATGTAATACATCTTTAAGAGTGTAGCAAAATAATGATCATGTGATTATCTTTGCAGTTGAGTCCATTGTGGCCAAAATGTATAATCAGTTACTCTATATCTTAATTTTTCCTAAAAGAATAGTGTGAAAAACAAAACACAGCAGTGTTGTGGGGTATTTCCTGTTTTTCTCTCGTGTCCCCGCGTCTATTTACTGTCCCAGCGTGACTGTAAATGCTCAACACAACCTGTTTCTCTGTGTAGTGCAGCCCAGCCGATAACATCCACCCTGCAGCAGCCTGTAAGATAAGGCGTCTTGGGTCACTACCGGGGCAAAATACACACACACACTCACGCAGTGACAGCTGCACATACACAGTGATAGACGCTTGCACACACACACACACACACACACACACACACACACACATGTACTCACACACAGATGCACACACACACACACACACAATGCCCCCCCAACACACACACACAAACAGTAAAAGGCAAACACGTCACACACGCACACATCGTTTATGTGCTCTTATCAGAGAGGATATTAACTGATGAATATGTTGACACAAATTCATGACTCAGTTGTGCGGTTTGCTGCCATATTACTACGACTACCAGGACTAGTGCTGACAATAAAAACAGCCTTTTCATAACAGATCTCCAACACAATTTTCCATCACATTATCTTCGGATGGTAAATGTGAGCTCAAATATCGAATTACTGCAGAAACAGTGGATGGTGTTAAGATAATAATGATCTACTATAATGGTGTGGAGGGGAACATAAACAATTAGAAACCTAAAACCTAAACAGTTAAACTCTAACACAAGGCAGGCTTATACATTCTCAGTTACAGGGTTGCCCTCCGCCCCAGAGCATGCTGGGATGTTAAAACAATATTGTGGTGAATGCTTTGTGGATGAAAAAAGTAATGCTAATCCTCTTAACTACCTCCCACCACGTCTGCCTTGTGGACACCGGAAGCGTTGGATTCTATGGCTTTGGTTGTTTCCCCACTAACAACATGCTGTGTGGCTGACTAATTTGGGTCTAGTGTTTCATAGGGACGTATAACCCACACATTGTATGTCTTACTTGTTTCCCTAGTGATGTGGGCAGGCCTTTGTGACCTGAATAGTGAATACATGCATGTGTGGCTTGTATTTGATAATGCATATAGAATAGCATGGCGTGCTGTTGGCTTGACTTACTGCTGAGACCAAGCAAATTCTGGGACACTAGAAAATTTAGCTATTTTCCAAATCTTAAAATGTATTATTGTTTTACATCTTACATCACGTTATCAACCGTGGTTGTCAACATCATGGTGTGGCCTCAGTCCCAAAAGCAGGACCGGATACGTACTACTGAGGAATAAAAGTCTCAGGAGAGTCAGGCACATAATGTGGGTGTCTATCTGACCGTGTCTATCTGTCTGTGAATTTATGGAGAAAACCGACAAACACTGACCAAAATAAAAGTGTTTGGATGGCGGTGTGCAATGAGCTCTTCTGTAAAGTCTGTTGATAGTTTGTTCTCAGTCAGCTGCTGGCTGCTTGTTTTTTTCCTCTCCTGTTCCATTCCTGTTAGCTATTTGATAGAGACAGGAATATACTGCCCTGTTTTTATTGTTTTATGACTCCTTTGGCACCAGCCTGTCTGCCTCAGGTATAGGCTTTACACCTGTATACCAGGAAAGATATGACATATGCAACCAAGCGACCCCACACATGCACACACACATACACACATACAATGACTACCCTCCATACCCACTGAACTCTATACCATGTCTCTGTCTGAATCACACGAGGCTTGTGGAGGCTTTATGACCTGACAGAACGCTGTGGGCACCAAAAGAAAACCAGTACACCGCAACACTGAGGGGGAGTGAAGAAGAAGAAGGAGGAGAAGAAAAAGAAGAAGAGGAAGAAGGGGAAGAGAAAAAAATGGCTTCCGCAAAGGCTCCAACATTTGTCAGAAGCTTGTCATCTGTGACTGGTTGGACCTGATCTGTCACCTGTATCCATGTCCTTTCTCTTAGTATGAAGGGTGGGGTAAAGCTCCCCGGCCCGTCTCTGCAGAACAGTAGACATAGACATGCATGTAAAATCTTCCATTCATACCAGCGAACGACTAAAGACAAACAAAAAACAAACAAAAAACATACAGGAAGATTTTAGTAAAATGTGGGACAGAAGATATCGGTTGCTTGTTTTGTTCAAAATGCGTTTGTTAAAGTTAAAGTTCATGCATGCCTCCTCCAATACAATGATATGCTTTAACCAGTTGAGAAATGTGGTTAAAAGACTGTCTGTATGTTTTTTGTTTTTTTTAAAGGTACTATTATCAATAAGATGAATCTCCAAGTTTGGAACGTGCAACTTGAATCACTGCTCTGTGCTTTGAGAACAGAGAGGTCACATGGGTCAGTTTATTGAACCACCAATGGGTGCTGACAATGGCATCTGTGCCAGCAAACGTTAATAAAAGCATGTGAATTCAATGAGATGACAGATGCACGACAATTTTGCATGCTATTTTGCACAAATTGATACATGCATACGCACACACACATACACACACACACATGCACACACGCATGGGCAAGTGCCCTTATACCCACACGCACACACACACTTTACACTGGATAAATGAAGCAAGGTCTTTCAACTGCACTCGGCATGTACTAGTGTGAAAAGAAAATAACTCTAACTGGAAAGTCCGGATTTATGAAAGCAGAAAAATGTGTGGCTGCAAGGTTAACCCAATGCTGTACGAGATAAAACCTACCTACGTATCCCTTACAAGACATCCCTAGCTCACCCTTAAAATACACTCTTCTACTCCCTCCTCCTCCTCCTCCAACCAGCACACCCCCCTCTCCTAGCCACTACCACCACCTCCTCCTCCACCCTCTCCTTTGGACACTAGGTCTACATGTGTGTGCGTCCGCAGGTTGCTGGTCTACGTGTGTGTGTGTGTGTGTGTGTGTGTGTGTGTGTGTGTGTGTGTGTGTGTGTGTGTGTGTGTGTGTGTGTGTGTGTGTGTGTGTGTGTGTGTGTGTGTGTGTGTGTGTGTGTGTGTGTGCGCAGGTAGCGGGTCCTCATGTGCAAGCGGCCCTAGCAGGCCCCCCTGCTGTTATGTATCTGTGTATGTCATACGTCTAGGGTTTACAAACACACTGTGTCTCTGGTTACCGGACACCGGCGCTATTCTGGCCTTTCCTCTTCCCAATGTCCGGTCTCCATGTGGAAGTCTGTGAGCCGAGGTCATGGGGTCGCATTCCTCCAGTGCTCTGGCATTCTGCCATAGGGTTCAAGTAGTGTCGAAGTGTGCATGCATGTGCATGTGTGTGTGTGTTTGTTTGCATGTCTGTCTCTGTGTGTGCACACGGACGTGTGTGGGTGCGCATGTGTGTGCCTGTATGAGTAGGTGTATGTTTGTATAGGTAGTGTCGGTTGGGCCTAGAGGGGAGACACCAGCCTTTCCTCTCATTGTGTGTGTGTGTGTGTGTGTGTGTGTGTGTGTGTGTGTGTGTGTGTGTGTGTGTGTATGTATGTGTGTGTGTGTGTGTAGGGGGAGGGTGGTCTCTGCTGTCAAATCCAGCCGCAAACTCAAACCCAAACCCATACTACATTATCTCCACAAAGCACTCACACTGCTCCTGAACGGAAACATGACACAAGGTAAGGTGTAAGAGGTGTGGGTTAATGGAGTGGCAGTTGCTACATGGTAATTGTAGAAATTGTTTCAACAGTTTGGCGGAGTGAAAGATGAGCACTATGAGAAACTGCTGAAGGTGGTAATCAGTGAACAGTGATCGCTCAGGATTAATTGCAGGAAGACAATTATCATATCTTGAGGAAACATATACATTTTTATGTAACATTTGACAACTCCTGAGGAAATTTATAAAATCATTCAAGGCCACCTCCTGTATTTTATTTGCTTTTAGTAGCATCTAATTCCATAATTGTCACCATATTGTGTATTTATTAGAGTGAATATTTACTGATGAAATCGTACTTTAGCGATAGTGATAGCGATAGGGATTTATATATATGTTATATACAAATTGCTCATTCATCCTCAAGAGAGATAGAACCGTACATATCCATCTATGTCCCTGTCCCTTTAGAAGTCTGACACAACACTCACATGTAAGGAAGTAACACATCTAATTTCATTCTCAAACTTCTATCTCTAGACATCCATCAAACGTTGACTATTGCTGCTGACAGTCGATTTCTTGATGTTCCATTACATAAACATTGGATTTCCTATTGGCAGAACATTTAGAGATCAAATAGGAAGTGACCAGAAAAACGCAATAAAGAAAAGAAGAGCAGGTGGCTAGCAGACAGAACACACACTGCAGTGCTGTGTCTGGGACGGCGGGGCTGTGGAGAGAGAGAGAGAGAGAGAGAGACACACAGAGAGAGAGACAGAGAGACAAAGAGACAGAGAGCTAGAGAGCAAGAGAGAGTGTGAGTGTGTGTGTGTGTGTGTGTGTGTGTGTGTGTGTGTGTGTGTGTGTGTGTGTGTGTGTGTGTGTAGGACGGAGACAAAGGCTGTTCTCCTGGAACAACAGTCAGCACCAGTCAGTCTGTGTCACGGGAACCCATCTAACTGTTATGTCAACACCCAAAACTGCAGAGAAAAAGGGACTTGAAAGCACTGTGTAAGCGCACTGTTGGCCACACTGGAAAGTTCCCATTGAAGAAATGATTAACTGTGGTGAATGTGGGTAATTTGACCATTTGACCACCGTTTTTTAATAAAATAGATACACGTGTTATACCGTGGGCTTAAAGGTTGGTTGGACCAAAACAAAACAACTATACTGCATTATTTATTATTAGTACAATTTCCATGATTTGTATTTGTTGTACTATTTTGAACTTAGAGTATATACACTGTTTCTGAAGTCTCAATCCAAACAAGACAGCATTTCCGGACTTCCTGGATTTCATTTCCCTGAAATTCTAGGACAGTCGCCGGAACTCCAACATGAGGCAACAGGCAGCCTGTGGAAGGTTCCACAGTGTGAATGAGTCCACAGAGGGAACATAGTCGCGGCTGACAGACGGACTGAGTCAGCGCTGCATTCCACTGGAGTCAACCATCCACTTTACACTCAGCACACGGCCCCTGCAACACACACACACTCACACACACGTGTGCTCACACACATTTGCACGAGACATACATAGGCGCAATTTCTTTCTCACACACACACACAAACAGACAACCCTGTCTCTACACACACACACTGCCAAGTTCAGACACACACACACACAAACAAACACAAGCTACATCCACACATGCACATGCATGTACACACATACTCAAAACACACACACACACACACACACACACACACACACACACACACACACACACACACACACACACACACACACACACACACACACACACTGAGCATACAAAAGTCTAGCAGCACATGTACTTTATCAGATATTTGCCCAAATCCAAACCATACAGCAAGTGTAGATGACCACTGTATACAAGAGGATAAGAAGTTAAAGACATCACAAGATGAAAAAGATCCTGCAGAGTTAAAAACCGTCAAGCCTTGCTTTCCCTAAAGGACCTGGCTAGACTTCCAGTTCGTCCTCATAGAGGCAATGCTGGCTGTGGAAGAGCTTCCTTCCAAAATGATGCAATGGCAGAGTCAGAAAGCTATTACATGACACTGTCCAGAGATAAATAACAAAGCAGTATATTACTGCACCAAAATGAAGTTGTGACAATGCTAATATGGTTATTAAAATTACATTTTGAAGTGTTAATGTTTGCATAATCTCTTATCGTAGAGAAGAGCTATTGTATACATTATTAGATGCTGCACAACTCCTATTATCTAATCTTACTTATCAGGTGTGCAGATTTATAATTCAAACTTTGTATACTACCTGTCTTTCTAAACTTTTATGGAAAGACTCAAAATGTGTATAGTATTTATAAACATATTAAGTATTTCAACTTTTAAACTCTTAAACTACCACAAACACACACATGGGATTTTTCTCTGTGATCTAGAATTGTTAGTGTACAAAATAAAAACTATCAAAATCTATAAACTGTCACTACTCCTACAATATTTAGACCCCTTAGACATATTATTCATCCAAATGTTGAGCTCCTCTCAGTGAATTTGCACTCCAAGCAATGGTGTTTGTATTTTTTGCAAGAGATAACTTTATGTTTTCCGCATACATGCACATTGAAATCTATAAATCGGTTTACAATTAAACAGCTGTTTAAAAATAACAGTGTAAAAAATAACATAATTCTCTCAATATTCTTCACAAACTTCCAAACTCAACTCATCCTTCATACTTTATACTACAACAATAATATAATAAAAATGTACTTACTACCTTACTATCCAAACCTCTATACAATGATTCAAAATATATACTTTTAAAGGTATTACACTTTTAAACCAAGAACACCCTGGCAACAACATAGAAACAACTTAGAAAAACCTAGCAACCAACATGAACATCATAGAAACCACCTAGATAACCATTGTAACCAGATAGAACAACCTAGCAACCACCAAGAACACCATAGAAACCACAAAGAACAACATAACAACCACCCAGAACACCCTAGCAGTCCCCTAGGACACCCTAGCAATCACCCAGAATAGCCTAGCAGCCACCTTGAACACCCTGGCAACCATCCAGTACACCCTAGCAACCACCCAGAACACCCTAGCAGTCACCTAGGACACCCTAGCAATCACCCAGAATATCATAGCAACCACCTAGAACACCCTAGCATCCATCCAGTACATCCTAGCAACCACCTAGAACACCATAGCAACCACATAGAAAAGTGTGTGTGTGTTTACAGTCGAGAGGGCGGTTTACAGTCGAGAGGGCGCCATGCCTTTTCACACGCAGTATAGAAAGTGGATAGAACATGCAAAGTCAGCAACTAGATGGTACCATAAGATAAAACACAGCAGTTCATACTTCAACGAGAGTTTATCCTTCAGTAGATGCAGATTTGAGTAATACTTATCCCACATTCCACTCCGAGGGGTGGTGGGAGTTAAATTAGAGACAGCAGGGGCTTTGATTCTTCCTGAATTAGCCAGCACTATCCTGCAGTGCTAAGTTGTCAAGATGAGGGCTATTTCCAACGCATGATAATGGTGATGAGTGCTATTGTCACCCGCCTGAAGGAGTCCTGCAATGTGGATTTTCCTGTAGGGTCACCAGAGTGACGCAAAACCCCTGTGTCTCAAGAGTGAAAGCTGAGTCATCTGTGAGCATATCAACGCAATAGAACCGCGGAAAGCAGATGCTCACAAAGACTCTTCGTATACATATATTTGGTATAAAATACAAAAAAATATATAAACAGCTTAACCAGGAATTTGCAAATTGAATAACCTGGTTAAATTGTGCAGAAAAAGCATTTGCAGAACCCTGTATTTATATAGATATATATCGGCTGCTAGTTTTGCATACATAAATCGAGTTGAATTTGAGTCCAAGTGTGTAACATAATCCTGTCACACAGCATTCATGAACATTTGAAAAAAAACTGTTTTCCCAAAACGCTAAAACTTTTATTTAGAATTATGTACAATTGCGCAACAATTCAGGTTATTGTATAATCACAATCCTGATATATAATGCATCTTAAAATTTCAATATATAAAGAGATCTTTATGTAAGCCAGATGATATCTTAAATAGAGTATAAGGCTGCTAAAGAATAGTACTCAAGAAGACATAATGATGACTACCAACCAACAATGTGTGATTTATTTGACATTATCTTAGTCTCATCTCCTTGTCCTTCTCTCTGGACCCTCTCTCTCTGGTTCCTTTCTCTCCTCCTGCTAATGCCCAAACGTACGGAGGCCTGGAGGTGACAGAGGATTTCCTTTGTTTTTATGTGTGATTTTCTTTTAGAATTGTTACTTATTCTTCTTACTCACAAATGTGTTTTTAATAAGTTTTAAACTTTAGAGGTGACTTGGTGTGCAATCCCGCGCTGGGCTTGGAAGTGCAAAAATTATTTATTGGCCACGAAAAAAAAAATGAAATCCTCTGTCACCTCCGGGGCTTCGTACAAACTCAAACTCAAAATAATTGAAATAGTGATATATTGTCAAGCAGTCATAATGAGAAGCTGCAACCAGCACAAGGACTGACCTACATCCCAGGGCTCACCGGTGGCCACTGGAAACATGCAGGGTCCAGTAATAGAAGGATCGGCTTAATAATAGAGCTGCTCTCTCTTCTGCTGGCATAACACACAGAGTGGATTCTAACATTGGTTATGGCAGGGCTATGATGGTTAGCCCATCTGCTTTAAAGGGATACGCCAAGATATCTGTACATTTCTGTACGATTCAGACGAGTTGTTTAATTCAAAGTTCATCATTGTGCATCCAGAAGGGGAGTTAGCTGGGTTAGCATTTGCTTTCCATTAGCCGCTTCCATGGACTTGCAGAGTTACAGTAGCCTGTTCATGTGAGAGGAATACACTTTAAATCATTTCCAAAGATTTCCAATGTGTTCCGAAAAGAGTATTACTCTCACATGAACGGAGCTAGGCTACTTAACTCTGCAAGACAATGGATGTGGCCAATTGAAAGCAAATGCTAACCCAGTGAATGCCCCTTCTTGACACACAATGAGTAATTTGGAATTAAACAACTCGTCTAAATCTGGGGCAACGCCAATTTAAAGAAATCTCGGCGTATCCCTTTAAGCTAACTGAATATTTACACTGCAGTCAATTGTTTAAAAACAAAACAAAATCACAGTCAATGATTTGAAATAATTTCAAATCTCAGTTGTTTTATGTTATTTTGTCTCATACCTGTGATCTTCCTGAAGCTGAAATGACTGACTCACTAAATCATTATTATTTTTGGATGGAAGCAAACAACGTCCTTTAACTGTGCCAGCATTGCAGAATTTCATCCAAAAATCGTCACTGAATCGCCCTACATAAATAAGCGTGTGGTGTTAAGACATGATAAGGGGAAATGACTGTTGACAGAGACAGGTTTCCTGAAATAGCTGAAGTGTGTAGGAGGGAGTTGGGGGGTGGGGTGCCGTTCCTAACCTGTGCTTAGAGAGGCAGACACCCCGGGGGTCAGACTTGTCTGAGGCAGCTGGCATGCTTCTAAAAACAGACCTCTCCACCCCCCCCCCCCCCCCCCCCCCCCAACCACACGCACACACACACACACACAAACACACACTACCCATTTCTCCTCCACCCCCTATTTCTCTTTTATTCTTTACAGCAGATGCTGCGTCCTGTCTGTCTTCAGGGGAAGGCAATTATTTGAGTCAGAGCTGGTGGAAGACGCACCTTACTTGAATAAGCCAACATCCACTCATATACTCATCCAGTCAGGCAGCGGCTCCACCGTGACTCACACCCAGGGCTGACACATCACGGGAGTCAAGAAGAGGAGTTTGACCAAAACAATTATAAACAGATTGACTAAAGGGCAAAGTGTCACACAAACAATTCCTCAAAGATCGTTACTTTTATTGTATTTCATTGTATTTTTACATTTTTTGTGCTCTACCTACTAATTTGCCTTTGTGTTTCTTTTTTTTTATAGGGAAACGTCTTTCATTGACTCTTCATTACTCATTTCCTCCTGTCAGGCTGTCTCCCTCCTTATCTGTCCCGCTCTCTCTTCCTCCCCCTCTCTCTCTTTGTGTCTTTCTGCCTTTCTCAATTTCTCTTCCACTCTTGTTCATCATCTCTTTCCCCCATCTCTCCCATGTTTGTTGCGGCAGGCGGCAGTCTCTCTTACATCAGCGTGACCTGGTAAAATTCCACTGTGTTCTCTCTCCTGCTGCCCCTCTTCCAGCGTGTCTCACCCCGGTCGTTGCCGGCGGCGACAACAATCTCACATTGTTTCCCGTCCACACGCCCACTGGGGTCGGCTGTTTCCACAGCTGCTCAACAGACAGACCACCTCAGTTCCTCCACCTTAGCTCCTGTACTCTGCTCCTCCACCTCAGTTCCTCTACCTCAGTTTGTTCCTCCGCTTCAGCTTCTCCACCTCAGCTCCTTCACCCCAGTTCCTTCACCTTAGCTCCTCCACCTCAGTTCCTCTACTTTTTTCTCTACTATAGCCTGCTGTGTTGCTCTTATCTTTATATATGGTATCTACTTGTCTTTATCTGCACTGTTCTGCAACACCTAGGTAGTAATGAAGTGCTATCTATCTATCTCTCTGTCTGTTTGTTGCTGTAGTCGACCCTCCTTGCTTCATTGAAACCATATGGGAGGAAGTGAAGAAGCTGCCACTGTACTGCTTCCTATTCATGTTCCTATCTGGGTTGTGTTTGTACTTCAATCTGAAACCTGAAAGGATAGGCCAAGCACTAACGCTTTACAAAGCTTTTTGTATGTACAGTATTACGCACAAATGGCATGAAACAAACTAACTTATTCACCCATTGGGTGCATTAAAGACCCCCTCAGAGGGGTTTAAATATTTGTCCGCCACACGGATGCCACATATAATATCAGGTTGAACCCATGACAAAGGAACAGCATAAACATGTCATGTTGGGTGTGTCTTCAGACAACTGAGTGACCAGGAACAATTTGCCTTTATTCCCCCATAACATAGGATGTGTAATATTTATCATAAATTCCAAATGTTATGTTTTAGTTTTGTCCAGCCTTAATTAATGTCCTGGTGTTGACGACTATTTCCGTATTCTCTATATATACGTTATTCATGCAACCGGCCTGTGAAAATGATATGCCATCAACAAGACAGTATTGATCTCCACTCATTAAAAGTGAGGTGAGTAAATAGGAAGTGGCACACACCACTGGTTACAACAGGTAAGACCGACAGCATGAAGAGATCACAGATAACTCCTCTGATGAGTCACAGAGCACTGGATGACAGATGAGTGCTATCAGGTAGCACACACGCACACACACACACACACACACACACACACACACACACACACACACACATAACCGCATACCCACACATAACCGCACTCACACACACACACCCACACACAACTGCACGCCCCCACACACACAGTCCAACATAATGACACACACAAGCACCAAACTCCAACACAATGACACACACCAACACACCCCCATAATACACACCCACACACATCTGCAACACACTCATACATACATCCCAAGCACACACACACACACACACACACACACACACAAGTATAAAGTGTTGTTCCAGAATCTATCATCTATGAGAACAATGAATAGTAAATTAAATAGTTAAATTTCAGCCAATAGATTAACTGTGCACTTCTTGCACTTTTGTCTGAACACAACTTGCACATTATGATAAATATGTTGTAAGCCTGGTCAGATTTTTATAATGGAAGTATTAATTGTGTGAAATTTCTATGATTGATATGTTATCTTTTCTTTTGTCTTGTTGTTTGCAGAATTACAGAATTACCTGCCTTAAATTATCCCTGGAAAGACAAATGTAGCATTTCAAATTGAATTGAAGCTCGGTTTGAAAGGATACAGATGAGAGAACATTCATGTAAAATGTATTTCACTGCCTCACAGTTGATCTAGTGGTCTTTCTTTTTATTTTATCTAGAATGCTTGCATAGTTTACAAAGCGTGGAAATCTCCCCAGAATTTATTTAGGTGGAAAGATATTTAAATCAAGAACAGAACAAACATTGTTTAATAGCAATAACTCTAATAACTCTTAAACCTCCCTGACCTGTACATTAGTGAATGTGCTGTGTGAACAGTCCATGCACAGTTCTAGGAATCAGGCCTATAGGTTTTTCTTTTTTCTTTTAGTCTTCCTATGCATAAGGAAACATCACACAGCAGCACATTAAACTTAAACTGCAAGCAGTCACACAAGGTATTCACAACCCACACACCGCCTATCCCAGCGGCTGCCCTTTTCAAGCGAATCACGAGTGTAGTCATTACTCTAAACACACACACACACACACACACACACACACACACACACACACACACACACTTGATAGGATAATGTTTGCTAATCAGCATATATTGAATTTGCCATAACTCTGCAATTTTTTTACACAATCAAATCTATTCCTTGGGATTTTAATCAGACAAGGTCATAGATAATGTATATCAAAACTGTTTGTTATTTAAAGCTATGGTTCTGAAGAGAGTGAAATTTTCACTGTACAGCAAAATCTATCCTAACGGATATTATGGGTCCAAGAGGCAGAAATGTTCAGCATGCGAAATAAGGCATGTACACCAAGTTTCAGAATTTTCTATCCATCGGGGCGGACGTGCCGAGCGTTTAACTTTGACCGGAAGTTATAGCGCCCCTTTTGGGAATTTCGGCGCCAAACCTTTTCGAGACCTGTGTACCGGGGATATGTATATATACCCCAAATTTGAGAGATATGGGCGTTACCAATCCGGAATAATAATACCCAAACCCTAGAACAACAATAGGTATCCACAGCTACACTGTAAATACCTAATAAAAGGTTGTGTTCAGGGGTTGTGGTGTTAGAAAACCAAGGTCTAGATCAAAGTCAACATGATAAAGCTAATTAAAAAAACATAAACCCACTTTAGGTAGTCATTTTGAATGGACGCAATATATATATATATTAATGTGCATGTGATGAAATATAGATTGCACCACATATATAAACAAGAGGGACACAGTCAAGAGTCTCACACACACGCGCGCACACACACACACAAGAAGAAGAACAGGTTTTACTACTGGAAGAGGTGGAAGGTGCATCCTTTATTTAACCCTTTAGAGGACAAGGTAAAAGCGCTTACACCTTGTGAAACAAGGCTGAGCAGACACACTTACTCTGTACAGTACAGATTGTCAGATGGTGGACTTCTGTGGCATGTATAACAAGGACCACAGCTGGGTTTGCAACACTGCTCCTCCTCTGCTCTGACCCAACAGGAACTTCATGCTCTCTCTCTCTCTCTCTCTCTCTCTCTCTCTCTCTCTCTCTCTCTCTCTCTCTCTCTCTCTCTCTCTCTCTCTCTCTCTCTCTCTCTCTCTCTCTCTCTCTCTCTCTCTCTCTCTCTCTCTCTCTCTCTCTCTCTCTCTCTCTCTCTCTCACTCTCTCTCTCTCTCTCACTCTCTCTCTCTCTCTCTCTCTCTCACCAGCTGGCTGGCTGGCTGGCTGACTGACTAACTGGCTGGCTAGCTGGCTGGCTAGCTGGCTGGTTGGCTATTTAGCTGACTGACTGGCTGACTAGCTAGCTAGCTGGCTGGCTGTGTGACAGACAGACTAGCTGGCTGACTGGTGACTCTACAGTGCATAGAGAACGCTGGCTAATAATTTGTCAGACCCTGTGGGGTATGAGGCCACCGTGTCAACAACGGTCCCAGTGTTCCCGAGCCAACACTGACCCGGCCTCCGCTCTGGGGTTGGGGGGGTGAGGGTTGGAGGGCTGGGGGGTTCGACAGCGATGGATGGTGTTCCCATGGCAGTGGGCGTGTTTTTTACTGCAGTCATGGCCATCGGAGGGGCACTGCTGTCGTTTACCAAATTCACGAAAACATGTAAAGAATTGTTCAGAAACAGGCTTTATGCATGCAACAGCAAATAAGATGTTTAGATATCTTGTACCTCTCTGATGCGGAGTGATGCAGAGAGGCATATCTTTCCTCCCAATCTGAATAGGATTTCGCAATAATGCTCCCTGCTCTGTGCCGCTTATCAAGGTAACACAACTTGACATGAACAAGTACGCCATTGTTTCAAATGTTCAGCCATCATTTTCCTCCTTTAAAATGAGATTTAGAAGATCATAATCCATGAGTAAAAAAAATGATTTCATGTAGATGATTTGTTCCTATTTGTTCTTAATCTGTTCTTAGTTACTGAAATAAACCTAAATGGTCCTATATGCTCCTAAATGCATACAGTCATCATATGCATCACGTCATAACCCTGCGGTCATAACATTATAACACAGGACATTTGTAATTTTACCACAATTCTGCTTGAGGAAATTATAATACACACACCTGCCATCTAGTGGCCAAGCCATGTAAAAACAGTCCGATTTATTCACAACGTGATTGATACACAGTATGTGTGTTAGATGAAAGGATAATGGATTTCTCTCTGCTATCTTTAGAAGCCCTACGACAAATAGGAATTGCTGTGACAATGTTAAATTAAATGTTTTGTTATGGCTTTGAATAAAGACATTTTTTTAAACAGGCTTTGTTATTGTCCATGATACATTCCTGGACTCATGCTTGACCTACACAACTACAATGTAATCTAGGTTAAATTGTAATCTAGATTACACACACACACAATATTACACACACACACATGCTGATGCCAAGATCCACGACAAGATAGGACATTGATGCCCCTTGTATACGCTCCATGCCAACGTAACAGCATGTGAAAAGACCTGTGAACATTTCAGCTGTAACAGAGAAGAGAATGTACACAAATCAAAATCACAAAGCAAGAAAAGAGTGTTGTAAAACAACTCACGGGTATGTTGATGAATGCAAAACCACTGTCGTGATGCAAATTGTCTCCAAATTGTAACCATGAAGAAATAAAGCATTAGTATAAAGTAACAATTAGCTGAATATAAAGCAAACACACCGAGAAACATTGTATCTAGCCTTTCGCAACAGTATTATTGCTCTTTGCAATAGAATGCTATGCATTAGAATAGCATGTGTGTTGTTCTACTCCATTATATTACATAGCATGCGGTTTCTATTGAACATTCTACCATTAACATACAAATATCCAATTTGTAGTTTCATCACTACCCTACTTTTTTTTTTGCTACATCCAAATAGAGTGTCTAATCTAACAATGTAATGGAAGGTTTTCTGAGACAAATTTATCTTTGTCTGAGATGGACAAAACACAAAACTGACGGACTCCCAAAAGAACCCTTTATCATCAATTTGTGGAAGACTTCAGTCAATAAAAGCTTTATAAATGTTGTTTGAGTCCAACTAAATATTGGTGCTTACTGTACATACAAGTTATTGAAAGAGCTGGCAAAATACATAAAGGTGGATCCATGCAAAATGTGCGGGAGGAAATATATACAATTTGCTTGAATGAGCTAAATGACATGCAAAGAGGCATGCAAAATAATGGAGCAACACTGAGATGAATACAATACACCCTAAGGAACTATTAGAAAAGCCCTTTCTAACATTAATAAATTGCAGTTCTTCTATTAACAACTACAGTCATCTACCTGTCAAATAGGTGAATTAATACGTCAAGCAACAATGGTGCCACACTGCCGCCTTCTGGCCATATTATGTTATAGTAGCTGAGATTATTTAATGAACAATACATACATGATACATACAATCCCTTAAATTATCAAATAGCAAATGTTATGTACTTGACGTCTCGTTTATGGCTAGGAGACAAGATTTTTTACTTTAAAACATCCTTAACAAAAGAAGAAAGAAATATGTAATTGTTGTACTGTATAATGAAAAAACAACTTTTAAGGACTGTCGACAAAAAGATGGAGAAATTTGTAGCAAAGGATAAGTAGGAAAGGATCAGCAGCAAAGGATCAGCAGCAGGCTCATCTTTTGACCAACAGGTCCCCCAACGGAATCTATAGACTAACCCACAAGCAAATGTCAGGAAAATATTCCGGAAAGAACAATACCACGAAATACACACACGCAAGACACACAGTAAGCTGCAAAACAAGGACTCATATGAGCTTATTCATCTAATATCGTAGCTGATAACACTAAGTATGGGTCCAATCCATTTAATAACGCCAGCGAGCCAGGAGAGACGGAGCTAGTCAGGTAGCCATATACTGATGCTGGCGTTCTAGTAGAAATAAATGAAATGGACCCAATATGAATGTCAGAAGCTACACCTGTATTTACACTGCTGACACCCATGTGGACATGGTCAATTTCACTATTATTATTGATTATTATCTTATTATTACTATTCTTCTTATTATTATTATTATTATTATTATGTGTTCCACAACAAATATAAATGCATGTCAATCTAAGTTAAACTGTATAGTTAAACTGCATTTCCACCAATGTGCATCGGGAAAATTCTTAGGAATCCTTGTATGTAAATATGTCTAGCCTTTGTGTGACATCTACATAACCACACAGGACACCAATAATGAGCCAACAGTCATGCAGCAGCCTCCCTGTATGCCCTTATAGGTAGGCTTGCGATCACACTGAATGTGAGCACTTTCCTAGTTCATCTCTAACCCTGCTGTCTTTCTCTCTCTCTCCAGAGGATTTAGAGAATGGCTGTGGCGTTTAACCTGCTGGTTATTTGCTGGGTATTTAGACTGGCTTCTGGTAACAATTCAACTGACTGGTTCGTGAATATCTCTACCAACCTTTTTTATTTACCGGGAGACATTATGCTCGGTGGGCTCTTCCCCATCAACAGTATAACCAGCAACCTGAGTGACAGGATGAAGCCCAATGACCTCGCATGTGAACGGTATAGTAAACATAAATGTTTAGGTTTTTTAAAGACAAATCTTTGTCATTATTTTGCCAAACTTTTAATTTGAAAAATACATTGCTCAAATTAAAAGTTAATTTTGTAAAAGAAATAAATTGTAAAAGGAAAAAGGTCTATTTTTAATCAGTCTGTGATCCAACAGGTTAAATCCATCAGGACTGGGTGCCTCTCTAGTCATGAAATACACTGTGGATGAGATCAATGCCAACCAAGTTCTGCTGCCGGGGATCAAGCTTGGTTATGACATCTTCGACACATGCTCTCAATCTGCCACCATTGTCCAGTCTACCCTTTATCTTCTCTCTGACAAAGTCACCGGGGAGTTGGCGGTGGAGTGTAACTACACCAACTACATGCCCAGGGTGGCAGCCATTATCGGGCCGCAGACCTCAGATATGGTCACTGTCATCGGAAACCTCCTGGGATTCTTTCTCATGCCACAGGTTTGGAGATCCAGGACAATCCATGTGGTCGATTAAACAAAAGCATTTTCATGCTGACTAAAATAATATTATAATATTGTTATTATTTTTCTAGATATGGTATTTGTAGATTTTTATATACAGTATATATATGTATATATCAGAACTTGTTTGTTTGTTATTTACATTGATATCTCAACAGTTGTTTGCCCTTTGATAGCAGTGTTTACAAAGTTGTATTATCACCATGGTCGGCATCTAAATACAGAATGAAAAGAAGAAAACACCCTTTTTTATTGATTATATATTTATATGCTATACAATTTACATTGCTATCCCCACGATTGAAATACTATAAAGCCATATCCAGTTTTTCTAATAATACAATTACTATCGCTAGATATATTTTTAGGAAAACAGACCCTTTACGTAAAGCACCTTGTGAGTGACTACAGAAACAGCGACTGTGAGTGACGGCTGAAACAGGCCTTTAGAGAGGGGTTAAGGGTAAGGGGTTAAGCGTCTTGCTCGTGGATCCTACATGCATACTTCTGACATTAGGGATCAAACCATGAACCTTTTAGCTGGGAGTCAAACACCCTAACCACTGCTTTCTCCAATATAAATATTTTATCAAGAGTATTGGATGCCTTGTACCTGACTTTGTATGTATTCTGCGGACTATAAGAAGTTATGTCTGTGCATTTCCTGTCCCTTTAGTTTTTGTAACCTTTTGTATTTATGTGTAGGTTGTTTTATGCTGCTACTCTTGAAAGAGGTTTTAAATCCCACTGAGACTTTCCCTGGTCAAACAAAGGTTAGATTAAAAAAACTTGTGTATTTTGTACATCAGATCAGCTATGGCGCCACCAGTACCATTTTCAGTGACAATCAGCTGTACCCATCGTTCATGCGCACCGTGCCTGACGACAAGCTGCAGGCGATGGCAATGGTGCACCTGCTGCTAAAGTTAGATTGGAACTGGGTGGTCCTAGTGGGCAGCGATGATGAATACGGACGGCAGGGCCTGCAGGAGGTCTCGGCCTTGTCAGAGAACACCACCATCTGCATCGCGTACAAGGGCCGGATCCCCGTGTACTCAGACCCGTACGCAGAGATCGAAATCATCTTGGACAACATCGCCATTACTAAAGTCGGCGTGGTCGTGGTGTTTTCCCTCCCAAACTCGGCAGAAATCTTTTTTCAAGAGGTTAGTCATGCCTGTGATTTAATAGTAAATCGTTTTCCTATTCTGTTACTGTTCTGGTTTATCTCATCCTGTCTTTAAATTTGTATGACTACTGATCAGGTGATGAAGAGAAATATGACTGCAGTGTGGATCGCAAGCACTGCTTGGGCGCTGAACTCTAGAGTGGCCAACATGCCCAACATTCACACCATCGGCACGGTTATTGGGTTTGCGGATAGCGCCGGGCACCTCCCCTTGTTTACCAGCTATGCAGAAGAGCTGTTTACCAAAATAAGCCAGGAAACCAAAGATGACCCTGAGTCAACACCAGGACCTACCCATTCCAAAGATCCATGCCCACAATGTTGGAACTTGTCCCCAGCAAATATGAGCCTGGCAAATAATCCTTCCATACAGCATTCTGCTTTTAGTGTGTACGCTGCCATCTACACTGTAGCACATGCATTGCATACAATGCTAAATTGTAATGTTTCGAGCTGTACTTGGAGACAGGACGGCAAAGTCTATCCTTGGAAGGTAAACTTAATTGGATGCCCGAAATATACACTAAGATAACTAAATAAATGGAACGATCAAAACAGTTGATGATATTTAAATCTACTTTTGCAGCTAATGAAAGTACTGAAGAATACTTCCTTCGAATTAAATGGCATTCAAATGGCTTTTGACAGCAGTGGCAACCCAGACCTAGGATACATTGTGGTGGAGTGGCTTTGGGAAAATGGAAGTTTTAAATTTACCACGGTTGGAGATTTTGATCGGAGACTGTCCCTCAACGAATCCCTCATGAAATGGCATACAGAAGATTCTATGGTAATGTCATGTTCTAAAATGCCAATTTCAATGTATTGCAGTACACTACAATGTATTTGCACCATTTTGTCATATAGAATTTTGTATATAGAATTTACACTACTTACTCACTGCTGCAGGTCCCTCTGTCGACATGTTCGTCAAATTGTCAGGCAGGCCAAGTACGCAGAGTCAAAGGCTTTCATTCCTGCTGCTTCGACTGCAT